>MNAD01001270.1:0-17672 GCA_001895945.1 Trametes pubescens | reverse complement strand
CCCCCCTTTTGGTTCCCAAGCAGGTACGGCGCCAGTGCGTCCCCGAAACATCTACCCTCATACCTGCGCAAATGCCGCGCAAGCGCGTCCCGCCTGCTGAACCCCTTCGTACACCCACCGACCATCGCAATCCCCTGGTACACCCGCGGCTCCTCGCTCATCACCGCCGCGGGCACCCCGCGCGCCGCCGCATCCGCGAGCGGGACCCCGCAGCACTTGAAGTCCTCGCTCCCGTGGACACGCGTGTGCGTCTTGATGTGCCGCTTAAGATCCGGGGTGCGCCTGCTGTGCTGCACGTATGCGCAGAACGGACACTTCCATGGATTCGCGGACCGGGCTGGGCGCGTATCGGGCGCGACGGCGGTGTTCCGGCGGGGAGTGGATATGACCTCTTGTGAGGACGATCCGTGTGACGGCGTCGGCGATGTGGCGGAGGAGGAAGAGTAGGAGGAGGGGGAGGGGGAGGAAGCGGGGGCGACTTGTGCGCAGATGCGGCTGCTTGTGCGCTTGCGCGAATTTGTGGTAGACTCTGCATTGCGACCGCTGGCCCTCTGTGGACACAGGCGCGTACTGGTAGGCGGAGGAGCTGGCGCGTACACGTCCGCGGGGCAGCATCCAAGCGCGTCCGCGATGGTCGAATAGGCGCTCTGGACTGGGATTGTCCTTGTGGTCGGCCACAGGTCGACGCCCGTGGCAGAGTCTTGGTGGAAGTCGGAAGCCGTCTGGAATGCCTGCGGGGCGGAGTTTATGTACCACATGTAGTACTCGTCTTCCGACATGGAGAGAGCATTGGGCTCGGGCATGCTCGAAAGAGACGCCGGTGCCCCATAGGCGTACATCGCGGCATGGTCGAGAACCGAAGAGGGTGGAGGCTCCAGAGCCAGGCTTATCAATGGTTCAGCAGCGCAACATACGACGAGTAGAACGCCACATACTGGGCTTTCAACAGCTCCTGCTCGAAGTGTAGACGGGTGTCATTGGACGAGTAGCCCGCGCGGGGACCGGGAGACGACCCAGGTCCCGAATGGTCCAAATTCATCCGGATAAATGCGGAATCGACGTCATATACTAGGTCCGGATGCACTCCATCGTATACAGTGCTTTCCAGGAAGTGTGTCTGAGTGTGCGAGGGTGCGGGGTAGAAGCCAGGGTTGAATGAGGCCATCGTGCAGGCTCTGGTGAGTGATGGGGGGAAGTGAGGGGTGGTTTTGCGTCTCCCCTCGACCCCTCCAGTATATATGGCGTCCCCCAGTACAGTTTGCTGTTGTTTTCGCTGCCCATGGCGGTCGTCCGTGCCATTCCAGCGTAGAGGAGGAGGCGTAGTGGTGGAAAGCGCTCGTCGAAGCGCGCGACCGTTATTCCCGTCGGGGGGTGATCTTCCCAGATCTTTGGCGTCTACTCAGAAACCTTCACATTTAAGCGCTTATGCTCGTTCTGCTTTGCCCGTGGTTTGCTCGCTACGGTGTAGACTCGACCGCGATGCGCGTGAAGCGTCGAATGGAGGGTGTATACGTGAACTAATACAGTATGGCAGGCTTACTACGTGATACAGCATATTCTCCAGGAGCTCAAGGAAGACCGAGCAGGGGTACGTCGTCGCACTCAGGCTGTGGTGAGCAATGTCCGCAGCTTTACATACGACGAGGCCTCCGTATGCGCAGCGGCCGTAGTTCAGCCTGCGAATGTAGCAGGTGTTGGGTCGGCAGCGGCCGCTGCAGCGCTGTAGGTTGGTGTCGTGGATCATCGGAGCAAGCCTCTTGTATGCCGCCCACGTCTTCCTCTTCTTCCGCAGTTTCCGGATCCGCTCATTCTACACGGCTCCGCACACAGTTGTACCACGGGGTCCAACCCACCATTAGGAAGCCCTACAACAATATTGAGAGCACGCGACTCTTCAAACGGCGCCTGGTCGTAGTCGATGTCCAATGTATACCGCCCAAGCTCCCTTTGCATACCTAAGACAGCAAACACAAAGTTGTTAACGACAACGGCAGTGAATGTGTCTAGTATAAGTACCTGAGTTTCTCGTTCTAAACACGTAACTGTGTCTTCATATTCAAGCGCTTGTGCTGGCCGCCGTGCAAACTCGACCGCCGCGTCGCGCTTGAAGCTTGGAGTCACAGGTGCAAAGTGGTGTGGGCAACATCGAAAGCAGTGTGCAATTGTGAACTGATATAGTACAGGTCTACTACGGGATACAGCATATTTTTCCAGGAGCTCTAGGAGGACCGGGCAGGGTATAGTACGTCGTCGCAATGCGAGCGTCCAACAAATCACGAAGTCCGCAGCTTTTACTCACGACGCGACCTCCGTCTGCACAGCAGCCGTAGTCTTGCCTGCGACCGCAGCATCAACCTCGGGAGTCGAATCGGCAGCGGCCCCTGCCGTAGCAGCATCCTCTACCGCCGCCGCACTGGCAGGGGTGTCGTCGACCTTGTCCTTGACCGGAACACGCACGGTGTCCGCCCTTGACTTCCCCTTCTCCCGCAGCTTGCGCTCTACCCACGCACCCGCCTCGCTCACTGCGTCGTACGGCCGCGTCTTGTACGCCATGAGGTACCCCTGCAGCGTCGCCATTGAGAACGCGCGGTTGGGGATCGCCGCTGCGAATGCGTCCGCAAGCTCCGCTGCCTTCCGGCGTGACAGCTTCGGGGCGCGCGCGGTGTGTGCCTGGCCGACGTACACCGTTGACGATTCGTCCGAGTCGGCGGAGGAGCCTGAAGCAGGGGTAGCGCGCGCAGGATCGGAGGAGTGACGCTCGACGCTGCTTGTGCGACTCGGGGAGCCGTACCCGGAATCCTTCTCGTCAACGGCCTCTGCCTCGTTGTCATCGGCCTCCTTCTCCTTCCCGTCGGAGTCGACGTCGGAGGGCAGGTAGAAGCGCCGGAACATCTCGCGGCACTGGTACTTGCTCGCGAGCTTGAACTCGATGTGCAGGTCGAGGCGGCCAGGGCGGCACAGCGCCGGGTCGAGCGCGTCGTAGTCGTTGGTTGTCGCAAACAGGATGCGACCTTCCTGAGCGGCAATGCCGTCAAGCGCGTTCAGAAGTCCGCTGAGGGTCACGCGCCCAACCGACGCGGGAGCGTCGCTTCCGCCCTTGTGCTTGTCCTCCTTACCGTCGTGCTCCTTCTCTGGGTCCGCGAGGTCGCGCTTCACACCCTGGTGGAATGCGGCGTCTACATCCTCCACAAGTACGATGCACTGTGTGGGTAGGTCCGCAATCGTAGAGCTGAGAGATGTGTCGTCGAGTCCCAACCGCGTGAGCGAGAGAATGTAGACGTCGAGGTTGAGTTCGCCGGCGATGCTGTGAATGAGCGACGTCTTTCCCGATCCGGGTGCACCGTACAGAAGGTAGCCGCGCCGATGGGGGATGCCTGTGGACACGCACGTCAACACATGTCTGCATTGTAGTGAATAGTATACTGACCTCGCTCGGCATACCACGCCTTACTAGACAGGAAGTCCTTCGCGTCATTCAAAACCAAATCAATGACTCCGGGGTCGAGGATGATGGACTTCATCGGCCGCTTGTGCTGGGTTGATACCCTCTTCCAGTAGTCCGAACTGTTAACAGGCGCCTAGTTCATTGCATGCCACAGCGCGAAAGAGCACCAAGCACTCACGGATCCGAGACGTAAATCGAGATCATGTTCTCGCTCGCTTGATGATATAGCTTCTTCGCCTCGCTCAGGAGCTGGCGCAGGGTGTCATGGTTGCGTGTGAGAATCCTGTTCGTATGACGTCAGTATACGGCGTTACGCACAGCCCATAGAATACTTACCGGACTTGCAGCGTCTGCCTCGGGCTGTTCCATGGGCCGTCGGTGACCTGGTCGCGGGTGATGGTCACGTAGCGAAACTTGTACCACAGTGTGTAGGTGGTCAGAAGCGACGGCAAGAACGAGATCTTGCGGCCGTCCGACTCGTCCGACTCGTTGCCCGACTCAATCGCTCCCGAATTCCGTCCGAACGAGCGAGTACTGACATCCAGGGTCCGGGCGGTGCCTGTAAAAACACCGATTAGCATTCTCCGCGATCCCGGGGCAGAGGCAGTGCTCACGGAAGATAGAATGCTTCGAGAGCCAGAACATAAGCCAATCTGTGTGTACAAGCGGCGCTGGTGAGTAAAATCAAACGCGCAGTTAGAAGCTTAATGATTTGCGCACCGACACACTCGTCGTTCCCGTCGAACGTTGCCGTAATCCAGAAGTAGTTAATGAGGCCGTAGTAGGACTTCGTCAAGACCCGCCGACACGTCTCAACGACGGCGCCGAGGAGCAGGAGCTTGATCCAGTCCCGCACGGCGGAGAAGGATAGGACCATGCTGATGATGGATGGGAGTTGCAAGGGCGAAAAGGACGCCACCGACGCGACAGCGGCCGTGGCGTTGCCCGCGGCGGCGGAGTCGCTCACATTGAGGTTCACGGCCCCGGATTGGATGGCCGACATGACGGTCTGCAACACCGCAACTGCGTCCATGGTGAATAACTTGCAGTGCGCTGAGAGGCCGGTGTTCGGGGAGCAGGAGCGGGCGATGGACAGAGGTAGAGTTCGACGATTGCTTTTATACGTACCGCAGCGAGCGGGCGACCAAAAGTGAGCGAATCAGGCAGGCTCGGTGCCGGCCCTGGATTTGGCTCGCGAATGCAGTGAAGACGCGAGTCAAAGCAATCGAGATCAGTGACTCGGGCTAGAAGCAGTGGACTGGTGGCGCATGCAAACCGCCGCTTGCTCCTGACAAAGGGTCGCCCGGTTGTCACCCAAAAGTCAGTAGGGCCCATTATGCCTGACACTGGTTGTCATCGCATAGACCGTCGGTGTTCCCTTTGACCGAGCGAGGATCGCTACCGACGGCGGCGCGTCGCTCGAGCGGTGCACTCGCCTGCAAGAGGCTTGCGTATGCCAAGGCGAGCCGAGCAGCACGCAGGGTGCTGGTACCCGAAGCTGTCCGCACAAAAGGGCCGCGAAGACACATGCGCCGATGACACTGATAGATGAGTTGCGGTGTAATTGCACATGCAGGCGATAGCAGAATAAGCATTAGATGAGGCAGGACAGGTCCGGCGGTGGACGTTGCGCGCAAGAGAGACATTCCCGACGGGCGGTGCAAAGTTGCACTCATCCACGCGCCCGGCCCACCCGGCCCGCACTCCACCCATCTGTTCAATTACTGAGAAGCCGCTTTTCTTCGGGTGGCTTTGGCTTTGACTTCACCCACATTCCGACGTTGGCCGCATCTGCTACGGGCCCTGATAGCACGCAAAGTGATGTTCTGCCTGTTTGAGGTGCCCATTTTGTCGCATCGTGTGACGTTTTGTGTGGTTTGTATATCCGCTTGCAGAACCTTACATTTGTACGTTTCACATGGCTAGAACGTCCGCGTGCGACCGCGACGCTTCGAAAGTCCATATGCAACCATCTACTGTACATAACCGTATAGAGTTTCTTCGTGGATGCATGAAACAAAGAAATGTGGTTTCTCCGCCAGACACTACAACTCCGCCAATCCACACGAAGCCACCCATGATCGAGCCTCGATTCGGGGAGACCGTAGCCTGCCGTAGCTAGGTTAGAATGGTGTCACCTTGTGGAATGGGGTGTAGAAGTCGCCATCTTGTACGACATAAGAAAAAGAGAAGGGCGAAGTACACCTGGCTTCCACCTGCCGCGAACTTACGCCACCGCGGCCGCTCCTTCTGCGTTCTTCGTCTCCTTCTCCAGCGGCGTCTGGCTCGCGCCAGCAGTAGCCTTTTCCCGCAATTTGCTCTCCACCCATCCAGGCGCGTCCGCGATAGCGTCCAGCGGCCGGACCTTGTAGGCCATCAGATACCCCTGCAGGGTGGCCATCGAAAACGCCTGCGGAGGAACAATGTCTGCGAATCGCTCTGCGAGCGCAGCCGCCTGCTTCGCGGACAGCCTGGGAAGGCCCGCTGTCCCTCCGTGCGCCATGCCACCCATGTACACCGAGCGCACAGACCCGGGCAGCTGGGAAGGACGCGGAGTTGCTTGCCCGAGCGCGGATGCGTTCGTGGTCATTTCAGCAGGCGGAGTACTGTTCGCGGAGCTGTACCCGGAGTCGGAGGAGGCCTGCTTCTCGTCCGAGTCCGGGTGTGCCGCCGCCACGCCGAGCTTCTCGTCCTCCTCGTCGGGCGTGAAGAACCGTTTGAAAAGCTCGCGCGCCTGGTGCCGGCTCGCGAGCTGGAACTCGACGTGCAGGTCCAGTCGGCCGGGGCGCAGCAGCGCGGGGTCCAGCGCCGAGTAGTCGTTCGTCGTCGCGAACAGGATCCGGCCCTCCTGCGCCGCGATGCCGTCGAGCGCGTTCAACAGTCCGCTCAGCGTGACTCCGTTGCAAAATGTGTCTTGCTTATCCTTGTCCTTCTCGCCCGGAGGACCATTAGGCGGTCCGTTCTCGTTTCCGCCGCGCTGGGCCTGCTGCGTCTCAGGATCGACGATGTTGCGCTTCATCCCGCGGTGGAACGCGGCGTCGATGTCCTCGATCAGCAGCACGCACTTCTCGGGCAGGCGCGCGATGAGGGACTTCAGGCTGTTGTCGTCGAGCGCCATCACGGTGAGCGAGAGGATGTAGATGTTCAGGTCGAGCTCGCCCGCGAGGCTGTGGATCATCGACGTCTTCCCCGCGCCCGGGGCGCCGTACAGCAGGTAGCCCCGCCGGAACGGGATGCCTGCAGAGCGGCGTGTGTGGTCAGCAATGGCGCGGCGGCACGGAACAGAAGAAACTAGATTCTCACCCCGACTGGCGTACCACCGCTTGCTGTTCACGAAGTCCCGTGCGTCCGCGAGCACGAGCTCGAACACGCCTGGATCGAGGATGACCGAGCTTGCCGGCCGTTTTTGCTGGGACGCGACGTGCTTCCAGCGGTCGGAGCTGGATGCGACAGGCGCTCAGATATATGTGGAACCGAACCACATCGTGATGGACGCGCACCTCTCTGTAACGTACACGTTGATGACGTTCTTGCTCGCCACGGTGTAGCCCTTCCGTGCTTCCATCAGCAGCTCTCGCAGCACATGGGGGTTCCGCGATAGGATGCTGATACGAGTGGGCAATGTCAGCTATGGCGGACACCCGCATACACCTGATAGGCGTACCGGAGCTCAAGGACCTGGATCGCACGGGTGAAGCTGTTTGGGCTCTTTTGCTCGCGCTTGATGGTCATGAACCGGCCCTTGTACCACGATCTATACTTCCTATCCATCGACGGGTAGAACGCCACCTTGGCTTCGTCATTCCCAAACACGTCCACCATGTTGTCGAAGATGTAGTCCCCGGATGTGATCTCAACGTGACGGGCCGCGTCTGCCCGTACATAGTGAGCATTGTCAATCTACACAGTAGACGAATGCAAGAAACGTACCGAACATCTTGCGTTGCGCCGCCCAGTGCAATATCCAATCTGGTGCAGCAGCGTCAGTCTACGTACTCGACCATAGCTTTTCGGCAGGCGACGGAGACTCACCCGCAGGGTCTTCGTGCATCTCAAACGTCGCGGTCAGCCAGAAGTAGTCTTGGATGGATTCCCATGACTTCGTAATGAGGCGGCGACAGGTCTCGAGGAACGCGCCGATGAGCAGCAGCTTCATCCAATCGCGCACCGCAGACATCGACAGCAGCGTAACGAGCAGCTGCACGGCGCCGACGGGTGCAGCGTGGCCCGCGTCCTGCGTGGGCGCACTACCATTCGAGTTCGCAGCGGACCCAGGGGCGGGCGGGGAGCCAGCGGTAGCGTTCCCGGCTCCGGCTTGAATCACGGAGAGCACCGTTTGGAGGACTTGTGAGGCGTCCATTGCGCAAGAGGCGGGGATGGATTGTGTACGTCCACCGTAGATTTCCTACCTGCCTTATATATGCGAAGGCCCCACGCATGCCCGCGGAGGACCCAATTTGTCGATCCCAGTCATCCGCGCGCACTCGGTACCGTTGATTGCGAAATTGGTCGTGTATACGTATATCACCCACTCTCCGCTCAAAGCGGAAGTTGTCAGAGCGCACGGGGCATGCGTGGGGCCTTCGCGGAGGGACGCGCGCACGAAGAAGGCGCAGGCGGTGAGGGAAGATGCAGCAGGGTGATGCACGAGGTGGTAGGTGGCATGGCGCTACACCGCGTTCGTGTATTTGGTTGCTGTGGCCGTCGGCCGCGAGCCCGGCGAGTACATACACCCGGGGGGCTGAGGAGCTTGTGCGCACGAGAGAGGTAGTCGATTCGCTGATCCGGTATGAAAGCCCTTTAGAACGACCTTGTTCTCGCATTATTATTGCAGATAGCCGCAGTACCGCAGCAACCAGAGGAAACCACATCGGCGCGTACTGGCATGATAAAGCGTCTATTCCACGCATCAGTGAACTTTGCCAATCGCCTCGGGTGCGAGAGATTGATTTGGAGCATGGCTGAGCATGCAGAAGCCGGTGATCTGCAGTGCCCAATGATGTACCTGGTCAGGCGGCTTGGTGTCGATATCGGGATCTTTACGAGTTTATGAGCAGCAACGTGTTGTGACCAGGAGACGAGCTCGGGCGATAGTAAGGGGCGACATAGCACGAGGTGGGGCACAGGTTGAGCACAGGTACACTGCCAGCGCGTGAGCCCATAGCTTTTGCATATCTATATCGTGAAAGTAAGCTGTCAGACGTTCGCGAGAGCTTAACCAGACCGACCGACTGAGAGTGAGTTGAGAGTGACAGAACGGTCCGGCGTGGTGGTGGTCAATATCGGAGAGGGATGAGGCTGGCGCTGGCCGCGTTGTGTACCGCCGCATACAGCTGCTCTTAAGACTGTCCACTTGTTGCGATGAAGAGTCGGCAGAGAGATAATCAATATCATTTCGAGTACGAAGAGCTCAGGCAGTCGGAAGGGGCGACAAAGAAAGAGACAGGGCGTAGGTTCAACGTTTAACATTTACTGCCAGATCGTATCGCTTGTGCGCTGTATGTAGTGCCCACCGCCGATGTGGGTTCGCAGCCAATCAGAGAGTCTAAAATATCAAGAGAAGGATGGATTGGTTGTGAGTGGGCAGCACATGGTGGTGGTAGCGGTCAAAGGAACGAGTGAGCGAAGTGGCTGACGCTGGCCAGGTTGCCACATGCAAAATAGTTCAAAATGCTGTCGCTGAGTTTCGATCATGGTTTGCAGCTTCCACTTCGAGCGTACGGCCGTACTCGCTCGCAATAGTCTTAGCGACACCCATAAGTGACGTAGAACGGACGGAGTAATATGTTCAGAATGAGACGCAATATGGTAGTAAGACAACACTGCATAACGATGACTAGCAGCAGACGGCAGCCATACTGTGTGTACATGTACCCTTTTGAGACACCGAATGAGGCAAACCGTGTAGACCTATGTGAAAATGAGCGGGTAGCGATACAGTACACTCCAAGGACCGTGGTGCCTGTGAACAAGCAAGCATACATGGGGAATGAGGGGTTGAACACGATGGGCAAGGTGCTGCGGCTATAGAGAAATGAGCATGTAGATGTGAGTGACAATGGCGGTGTGGGCGAGCATGGATAAGAAGGAAGGTGGGTGTCGCGTGAGTTAAGCCAAGCAAAAGAGGCGCCATGGGTGGCTAATCGCGTTATGCCGCGCGGTGGGCCGGGACGAGGGAGGGAGGGGCGATGCGGGCCACGGACATGCGCGCCGAGCGATTAGTGAGGGGGCTAACCGGCGGCGGGATGGTGACAGAAGGGAATGTCGTCCACGAGTAGAGGCGCGGCGTGACTGACGGGGGCGGAGAGGGCGACATGAGGTACGGCGTCGAGTGGGAGGGAGGCGTGCTCGGGCGCGAAGGAGTGGCGGGGACGCGAGACACGAGTTGCGGGGAGGGTACATACGGTTCCTCCGCAGGCAAGTCGAGGTAAGTCGGGACGCGCTCGCGTACGCTGGAACGCGCTTCCTCGCGCTCGCGCTGGCGGGCAGTTTCCATCCTGTTAATCAAGGACATGTAGTATTGCACCCTCTCCTCCGCGGGAAGACCCCGCCCCGCGTCGATTTGCGCGTCCAGGGCGGGGTTACGCGGAGCAGGAACGGGCATACGCGTATCGTCCAAAACGCGCACGCCGGCGCTCCTGGCCTCCCTGTCGAAGGATTCGACATCCACGATTTCCATCGGACTCCCGCGGCCACTGGAGGTGCCTGAGCTGGAGCCGGAGCTCTCCGCTACGTCGATGACGGTGAGGTCCGTGGCCGGCGATGGAGGAATGTGGATCTGCTGGCCGGGGTCGATGAAGGCCTCGTACACGGCATCGTCGCTCTCGAAGAACTCTTCCGCGTCGGGGTCGAACGCGTTCGCGTAGGTCCAGGTCTCGTAAGAAGGCTGCTGTGGCTCGGGTTGGACGCGAACAGCAGGCTGGCGCGAAGAGAAGAGCGGGCGACCCATGGTTTGTTTTGGAAGAGCAAGAGTAGTACAGAGGAGCAAGAATTAGGTGCTGGCCTGTGCAGCTTTTGAGGGTATGGCGAAAGGAAGGTATGAGGACGGAGCGAGGTGGTGGCGGAGAACAAGTCGAGGTTCGTCCGGGGTTGGCTCTGCTCGATCGCGACGCGGCGCTTCAGGGCAGGCCCGTGCGCGGCACTGCCACTCCCTTTTTCAGCATTCCTCTGATCGGTGCCAGAGGAGTTAGAACGGCCTTTTCCTCTTTGCAACTACGAGAGTAAAATACGCCAGGCTATCTGGACGTGCTGGGACACGTCAGAGGTCTCATAGTATCCAGATGAGCCCCAAATCCTATATTCCGGGGGCCTGATATCTTTATCGTCAGAATAGAATAGGTATGCCTCACTGGATATGCTCCAAGTCCAACACGGAGAATACTGCACCGGACGGAGCTTGAGGCCCCAGAAAGATCTACTCCTTGAAGGCACGAAAGGTTAAATCAGATGCCAAGGGCAACTTGACCTAGACACCGACGTGTCCTGGAAAGTATGCCGACTACGGCGGGCACAGACCATGGGCATTTCGGAAGCACCACCGACCCAGCTTCTCAGTCGGAAATACGCGGTAAAGCCGCTATACAGTGCTATACAGATACATCGTAAGTTACGCAGACTCAGCCTACGCCTCCCCCGTCATAAGTCATCCCATCTCACGCTGGCACCCTCACAGCGTGTAGCGGTACCCACTCCACTCGTCGCCCTTGTCGCGCTTCGCGTCCGCGACGCTGTCGTACGTCCCGTTGCAAGCCAGGTCCGTGCGGTGGTCGTTGACGCCCCGGATGATCTCGTCCCGCTCGCCGCGCTCACGCTTCGCGTTCTCCCGCCGTAGGAAGTACCAGTAGACGACGGCGGTGATGAGCCCGATGCAGATATACATCAGCACGATACCGTGGCCCAGTGTGTACCACGGCGCGTCTCTTGCGCGGTACTGTGCGTACGGTGAGTAGTTAACTTCGGGGCTGAGGTCGAAAGGCACGTACGACGTTCGAGGAGACCGCGCCGTTGATGTTTCCAAAGCTGATCACCATCGCGATCGACACGCTGCGCTTGTATGAACCCTCCACATTGTTCGACACCCATGCGACAATGTTCGGGATCGTCGGATAGATGCCACACGCCGCCATATACACCGCGATATACGACAGTGTCGCGTTCCTCGACACAATGAGGATGATATATCCAATCATCCCAACCGTAAGGCAGGCCCTGAAAACGGCGTATATCAGTCTTCTGGTCATGGGATATCTTCATAACATCGGGATACGCACACTGCGAGATATCCGCGGCAGCCGTGTCTGTCAGCGACGAACCCGACAACGCAGGTAACCACGCAAGCCAGCGCGTACACCGGAACGGTGAGTAGGTTTGCGGGCGTAGCGGTAAACCCTGAAACCCAGTCAATATCCGACGCGTTACCGGGTACAGTTGCCCACTCACCAAGCTGATTAATGATGCTAGGCAGGAAGAGCGAGAACGCATACAGCGGGCCATCCGCACCCATGTAGAGTACCACTGGCGACCGACGTCAGTTCCCGCCTTAGTGATAGAGAGATGAGGAAGCCACTCACTTCCGACCCAGGTCTTCCAGTCCAGCAGACTGCGCCATATGTAGTGCCACCGGAGGTTCTCGCCCGCGGCGCTGTACTGGTCGTCTGACTGGAGCCTGCGCACGACGACCGTGCGCTCCGCCTCGCTCAGGAACTTGGCCGTGTCGGGGAAGTCCTGGATAATCCAGAACGACACGATGCCTGCGATGACGGTGACGAGACCTTCAATGATGAAGATCCACGCCCACGCCGGCTTGCCTCCGACGCCCTCCATGTTCGAAATCGCCGCCTATTGCATCACAAGAGGTACGTTGAATTCGGTTCCGAAAGGCACAGAGGTAGACATTCACATACCGCGAGTAGCCCACCGAACGCGCCGGACACGGTCGCCGCGGAGAAGAAGAGCGCGGCGCGGATGCCGAACTCGGACCGTTTATACCAGCTGCACAGACACGTCTATCATTAACTCGCAAGAACTTCGGGGACATACGAGAAGCACACACCAGGAGAGATAATAGTTCACGCCTGGGAAAAGTCCTGCTTCGAACATTCCGAGCATCCAACGCATGCCTGTGGAAAGCGTTGCACAAATCAGCGTTAATGACCATGCGGGTTGACCTCCCACCCGAAAGACGGATGACATACCGAGAAGCCCGCCATAGTTGTGCACTAAGCCTTGCACGGTCTAGAGGGCTGAGTTGAGGAGCTGTGCGGTTGCAATACGACGCCGACATGACGCACCATCATGATGCCCCAGCAGAGCATGAGGAGCGAGAGCCATATTGAGGGGCGCAGCCTCTTGAGAAAAACGTTGGATGGCACCTACCGCGCAGCACAGGCGAGTGAATATCGCTCGCGCAGGCGCACACTAGAGCACTCACCTCGAATATCGAGTACGAGAAGAAGAAGATCGTGAGCGCAATGAGGTATTGCTGGTCCGTCAAATGTAGGTCCGTCGTCATATGATACAACTATCGGTCCCGCCCTCCATTCAGCACCCTGCCAAGCCAGCGCCCAGCCCAAGAACGCAAGCACACACCTTCGCGTTCCCAATGCTTGTCCGGTCTAGGAAGCTGAGCAAGTACAAGAACGAGAGCCACGGGACGAGGTACAGGTCGATCTTGCGCATGAGCTTGCGCTCGTCGACCCCGCTCACGTCGATGTGCGCGTTGTACAGCGGCGGCTCGAGGCGCTCCTCGCCCGGCTTCTCCACGCGTTCGACCTCGGACGTGCGCCCCTTCTCGTTCGACGAGTACATCGACGCGGCGGACGAGCGTTCGGCGGGCTGCGCCTCCACGGTCGCGAGCGCCTTCTCTGGGTCTGCTGAGGACATCGTGTCGCGAACGGCGGCGGCGGCAACAACAGGAAAAGTCGGAGCAGGGGAGAAGGACAGAGTCACTCGTCATTCTGTAAATGAGCAAGCTAGAATTTATACGAGGCGCTCCTGCCAGCCTCCTGGTTGTCTGACCGAGCTTAACCGTGCCGGATAAGCAGCGCGTTCGGCGTCAGAGCAGCAGACCGCAGGTCATGGGTTCGATGGGTCCGTCCAATTTTGTCGTAGAAATGATATAGATCAGTCCACAGGGTGTTCGACAAGGCACAACGTTTCCTCCGCGTAAGCCGGCGTGCGCGTTGGTGTTTGTTCCCTGGGAATGGTGGAGGCGTGCCGACATGCGCATGCCACACTTGTCGTTTTCCGTGGCTGGCGCCTTACGGAGCTGTCGAGGGCTGTACTGTCGTCGCGGGACGAAAGCGGGGTAATAAGAACGCGCCGAAGTTGTGGTCGGCGCGGACGAAAAGACGATCATCCATTGGCGGACATCGATGTCGATCACAGTCTCGACTGGTCTGTTTACCCCGTGGGGTACCCTCACTAAACATATCTACCGCCGCGGGGCAACGCTGAGGCATCAACGCGCCTGTAAGGCCCCCGGCATCTTGGCGGAACGCTTGAGGCTTGAGTAATAAGCTCACGAGTCGAGCCTTGTGAGACACTTGTACGAAAAGAGAGCACGGCCGACATCCCCTTCCGTGTCTGCTGTTTACGAACCAAGTGAAAATTCATGATTCCCGGTCGGAGACCCTTGCAGAGCGGGCACAAACACCATGAGAACATGGCCGAGAACCTTCAGGTCGCACCGTAAACAACAAGCCAAGGGCTTGCCGCTTCGTAGTTGGTGGCGCAGGAAAACTATGACATTCCGTAAAATTGGTGAGAACGGTCCGCGACACCCGGAACAAGGTACCAAGGCTACCAATGACATTTCCAACTGCGGCATGTCACCACCGCGTGCGCGCAGGGGTCCTAGGCTACTGGGCAAAAGTTTGGTGGCGTTCACTGGGACTTCGCGTCCCTTCTCTTCGCAGTCAGTCTTTGCTTGGTCCACTCTTCCCTCCACCGCAGCCACTGCGCTTCCGTTCCGCTATCCGGCCATACCAACCACCCATCCCGTATGCGGAGCCACGTAGACACGGGGTTTGCAAGCAGCGCCGTGCGGAACTGGCCAAGGAGCGAATTCGGCCTGCGCGTAGGGATGTGTTCCACGAGCATGTAGTACGTCGTACCAAAGGCAACACCGATCCCGAAGCCCCATAGGACTTGAGGGACACTATGATATGAGAGGTAGTACCTGCCACGCACATGTTCCAGCCGATGAAGAAACCGGTGATAGCAGCTAGAAAACATACCGTGAAAAAGCCACCGCGCCCGCCCACGCGAGAATGAACGTGTATAAGAACACATCGCGTGCGAGGTCGAGGGTCCGGAATCCCGTTGGAGTCCAGCGATGCCGAAGAGTGAAATGCAGGATCAAGAAACTGGAGAAGTAGCCCATCCATTGGGAATGCGACGACGGGAAACCGTAGCCGTCGCCCAGGTTCTCTGCGCAGTCAACTGGGTCAGACGGCACATAGAAGCACGGATTCGAATGCACTCACGGTTCGGACGTTCTTCTTGGATGATATGCTTCAGCACATAGTTGAAGCACTCGCAGAGCATCTGCCCAGCCCACATTTCGAAAAAGAGCAGCTCGCGCGTCCATACCGCCAGAGCGGCGTAGGCAGGCTTTTGGGTCGCCGTTAGAGACGAATGATCATGAAGCGGCGACATGCAAAACTCACGTTCAAAAGGATAGGTGTTAGCGTTAGCAGCGCGAGCACGAGTGAGAGCACCGAAGAATCATCGTCTGGCCATCTTCACTGTCAATTTAAGCCATAGGTCTCCCAGAGGCGAGCTTGACAACGATCGGTACTCACATAACACATAGGTTAGATCCAATGCGGCGCTCGAGACAGTTAGCGGTTCCTCCAAGGACATGTTGTACGATTAGAATGTAGTCTTGGCTACGCTCATAGGCTTCCTCTGAGACGTTCGCAAACGAGCAGAAGGATAGAGAGTTCAGCCTCAGCACAGAGAGTAGTGTACAGCCGAGTAGAGTAGATTATGTGCAAGATTTGATGTCGTGTCGGGAGCCTGAGCAGTAAGATGATCGAGGCAGAGCAGAAAGATGAAGTCGCGCTGCTGAACGGCTCCGTCGATGATGTTGGTAATGGTATGGATAGGCGCGCGTCTCATGCGGACTCGATGCATGCAAGCTGCACGTTGTGAAGTCACTGACATGACAGACTTGTATCTTTAGAATGAAGACCTCAGATATACTGTTGTCATTGACTATTCTATGTTCACTGTCTTATGTGTACGAAGGAGGATGGACGATGTAAGTACATACATTAAACATCGGCTACAACCAAGTGTCGCCTGAAGGGTCACACGCTCTCAACATTGCCGTAGGATACCTGACGATGAGTGAGACCCGGCGGTACGACTAGGTTTGAAATGTCGTGTAAAACGAGCAGAAGTGGTGGGAGAAGAAGAAGATGGGGCCAGCAGCTACGGTGATCGACGACACCTGCAGCGCTACAGCGGCCGCTGCCGTCCCAATACCTGCAGAATTCGCAGGCAGGACTACGGCCGCTGTGCAGACGGAGGTCTCGTCGTATGTAAATGCTAAAAACTTCGTCAGTACTTGTTGGACTCTCGCATGTTGCGATGACATACTCTCAGCCTGTTCGGTCTTCCTTGAGCTCCTGGGACCTTGAAAAAGATGCTGCATCCCGTAGCAGACCTGTAGTATATCAGCTCATAAGTGCACACGGCGTTCGACGCTGCCCATTCAACCTTGTACCTGTGGCTTCAGGCGCGACGCGGTTGAGTGAGCACGGCGGGCAAGCGGCGGGCAAAGCAGAACGAGCATAAGCGCTTAAATGTGAAGGTTTCTGAGTAGACGCCAAAGATCTGGGAAGATCACCCCCCGACGGGAATAACGGTCGCGCGCTTCGACGAGCGCTTTCCACCACTACGCCTCCTCCTCTACGCTGGAATGGCACGGACGACCGCCATGGGCAGCGAAAACAACAGCAAACTGTACTGGGGGACGCCATATATACTGGAGGGGTCGAGGGGAGACGCAAAACCACCCCTCACTTCCCCCCATCACTCACCAGAGCCTGCACGATGGCCTCATTCAACCCTGGCTTCTACCCCGCACCCTCGCACACTCAGACACACTTCCTGGAAAGCACTGTATACGATGGAGTGCATCCGGACCTAGTATATGACGTCGATTCCGCATTTATCCGGATGAATTTGGACCATTCGGGACCTGGGTCGTCTCCCGGTCCCCGCGCGGGCTACTCGTCCAATGACACCCGTCTACACTTCGAGCAGGAGCTGTTGAAAGCCCAGTATGTGGCGTTCTACTCGTCGTATGTTGCGCTGCTGAACCATTGATAAGCCTGGCTCTGGAGCCTCCACCCTCTTCGGTTCTCGACCATGCCGCGATGTACGCCTATGGGGCACCGGCGTCTCTTTCGAGCATGCCCGAGCCCAATGCTCTCTCCATGTCGGAAGACGAGTACTACATGTGGTACATAAACTCCGCCCCGCAGGCATTCCAGACGGCTTCCGACTTCCACCAAGACTCTGCCACGGGCGTCGACCTGTGGCCGACCACAAGGACAATCCCAGTCCAGAGCGCCTATTCGACCATCGCGGACGCGCTTGGATGCTGCCCCGCGGACGTGTACGCGCCAGCTCCTCCGCCTACCAGTACGCGCCTGTGTCCACAGAGGGCCAGCGGTCGCAATGCAGAGTCTACCACAAATTCGCGCAAGCGCACAAGCAGCCGCATCTGCGCACAAGTCGCCCCCGCTTCCTCCCCCTCCCCCTCCTCCTACTCTTCCTCCTCCGCCACATCGCCGACGCCGTCACACGGATCGTCCTCACAAGAGGTCATATCCACTCCCCGCCGGAACACCGCCGTCGCGCCCGATACGCGCCCAGCCCGGTCCGCGAATCCATGGAAGTGTCCGTTCTGCGCATACGTGCAGCACAGCAGGCGCACCCCGGATCTTAAGCGGCACATCAAGACGCACACGCGTGTCCACGGGAGCGAGGACTTCAAGTGCTGCGGGGTCCCGCTCGCGGATGCGGCGGCGCGCGGGGTGCCCGCGGCGGTGATGAGCGAGGAGCCGCGGGTGTACCAGGGGATTGCGATGGTCGGTGGGTGTACGAAGGGGTTCAGCAGGCGGGACGCGCTTGCGCGGCATTTGCGCAGGTATGAGGGTAGATGTTTCGGGGACGCACTGGCGCCGTACCTGCTTGGGAACCAAAAGGGGGG
>MNAD01001269.1:0-85141 GCA_001895945.1 Trametes pubescens | reverse complement strand
GAAGGAGAGATCGCATCCAGTTTTCCAAGTCGACCCCCAACTCACAGGACCTAATTGACTCTAATTGACCCAGCAAATCCTCGCAATTCCGGCCACCATGTGAATGACATGTCATTTACGGCTGATTAGCCCTGCTAATTAGCCCAATGCTAATTAGCCCGGTCTAATCGCCCGCGCCCTAAGCTTGTGTTAGTGCAAGCTTGTGAGGCTTACTTGAGTTCGGAGGAGTTGAGCCCAGGTCCAACGTAGAAGACCAGTTAAGGCGTTTCAAACCCTAAAATTGACGGGTAGCTGCTGCGCCACGTGGCTCGGCCGGTATACACATATGTACGCCTCGAATCGGGCCATGCATCTTGCACGTTCCCACCATCCACACAGCCTGCATGCAACCTGTCCTGCAGTGAGCGCGACACCGAGGCTGCTGTAAATTGTATAGACACACTTCAAGTGTAAGTAGAGCACCGAGAAGGGCTTTCAAGCCAAAACTACACCGCCAGTCCGTCGGCACCAGAGGTTCCACGGTACGTACTCTGGGAGATCTGTAGTGTCGCATTACCCACTCAAGGTGCTGATCATGGAATCACGGTCCACAGGAAGGGCAGGTTAAAAACGCTTGATCTTCAGAATGTCGTACAATGGTCTGGCACGATTTGGCCCAGCAGCGCTTGCCACCATTTGGGATGGCGGATACGCGGTAGACTGGTATGTAGAATCGCACTTACAGGTCGTCCTTTAGGGAGCTACTTCAAGCGTTCAGCCAAGATGCACTGAATCTGATTCTCTTTCGGACAGGGCATGTGCAGCCTTAATGTGGGCAGCCGCACACTTTATCAAAGAAATCCAGCCATACGAGCGCGACTTCAGTACCAAAGATCCACTTATCGATCACAAGCACCGACACAACCAGTCCGTCTATGTTACACTTTCATGCTTCCAACATCTAATGTTATACCCAACAGGATCGGCGGCGGATGGAACTGGATATTCGCGTTCTTTCTCCCGGTCGCCATCACAGTCGCTATCGGAGCCATCCGTCGCTCGCCCATTGACATCCATCACAGTGTACTAGGCTTCTACACAACAGGGTGGGTTGCATGCACCTTTGGCGTCGACGCCTTCGATGTATACTCAATCCCCAGACAGTGGTCTCACATACCTGCTCACCGAGTTCCTCAAGAACAGGGTAGGTAAGTTTTGGTCAGCAATCTGCACGCACGCTGTCCCATGTTCAACATGTGAACCCCGCAGGACGTCTCCGGCCCGACTTCCTCGACCGCTGCAAATGGAACAAAGAGCTCAAGGCGTGTACAGGGTCCGCCTCAGCCGTTCTTGCACTTCCGTCTGTCCCTGACCGGTCCGCGTACCGATAGGAAGCTGGACTCTATCCTCGACGGACGCCGGTCGTTCCCCTCAGGACATTCGTCCATAGCCTTTGCTGGCATGATGTTCCTATCCCTATGGATTGCAGGTGCTACTGGCGCATGGCGCCTGACAGAGCCAGTGCCGTCCGGCTTTCACCGTAGCAAGTTTGGGCGGGTCTTCCTCTCACTCGTACCACTGGTTTTTGCGACGTGGGTAGCTGTGTCCCGTGTCGAGGACTACGTGGGTGTTAACGCCTTTAGGAACTGCTAGCAAACCGACTAACGCACGTATTGGCAGAGACATCACAAGGAAGATGTGATCGTAGGGAGCCTGCTCGGGTCCACCTGCGCCACGATCTGCTACCTCATCTACTTCCCGAGCCCCTTCGCGCCCGACTCACACGGCGCACGGCGGCTCTACACCGCTGAGTTCTCAAGAGGGGCGACGTCCCGCGGCGACCCATACGCGTACGAGCTCGCGGGCCTGACGAACGAGCGAGGAGAGCAGAGTGTATAACGACCCAGAACGACGTGCTAATAATGCTACGAGAAAGCTGTGTGTACAGTGCGAAAATAACGTTGTCAAAGAAACCTGCCGAGCTAACCAGATGCAAGCGTCGCGGGCTTACGCCGCGCTGCGCACGAAGACCCACTTATCCCCAACCTTCTGCATCCGCCCACCCAAGCCCCCGCCCCCACCACCTCCTTCGGCTTCATGGCTCATCGGTGGCGCATTGTACCCCTGCGCTGCCAGTGGTGGGCCTTGCGCGTGAGGCTGGAATTGCGGCTGCGCTGGGACTGGCGGCGGTGGTTCCCGATACAACTGATCCTGGTACGCCTGCGGTGGCAGGCCATACGACGGCCCCTGATGCTCGTGCTGCCCGGGCCACGAGTGGTCATCCCCGCCACCCAGCACAACCGCGTCCGTGTCCTGCTCGTGGTGTCCAGCCCCGCCCGCGCTATACGCGCCCCGGCCGTGGCCGTGTCCGCCGTAATCTCCGCGTCCGTGGTCCTCGCGGCCAAAGCCCCTCCGTCCGGGATCCCCGCGGCCGTACCCTCCGCGGCCGAAGTCCCCACGGCCCCGCGCACGTGCGCGCCCTGCGCCGCCAAAATTGTCTCTTCCTCCGCCTCCCCCAGGTCCGCCCCGCCAACCGCCTCCTCCTCCTCGAGGGTCTTGGGATCTGGTATTCCACTGCCGGCTGTCCGGCCCCTGCCACTGTGGGCCTCCGTCGTCCTCGTATGGCTGCTGTGAGTACTGCTGAGGCGGCGGTGGTTGAGAGTTCGGTGGGGACTGGAAGCGTTGATGTTGTTGCTGCTGTTGCTGTTGAGGCGGGGGTGCGCCGTACGAGCCGGATGCTTGCTGGGGAGCAGGGGGCGCAGCGCCGCCCAAGACGAACTGCATGAGGTCCTGCTGCGTAGGCATCGTGGCGTGCGTAGCGGTCCACGCCTTCCCGAGCGTTTCCCACGAGGCAGGGTCAGAGGGATCGAAGCTCGCGCGATCGAAGCCCTCGAGGGCGCCGCCTGCCCCCGGATAACGGTGTTGCTGGACCGGGGAGAGCGGCGGCGCGGTAGCCTGAGATGTCGACGGCGAGATGGGTGGTGGTGACACCGGCGAGCCGGCAGGATACAAGTGGGCGTAAGGGGGCGCGTCGGGGTACGGCTGTGGGTACGGAGCAGCTGCAGGGTGGGCGTTCTCGGACGCTACGGAACCGCGGTCAGACGTAGAGACCGACCCTGTCCCGAGCGGCAGTGGCGATGCGCTGCGCTGCTGGTGCGCCTGCACAGACGCTGTGTCCGAGTCGCGGGGCGACTCCGGCCTGAGATCGCGTCCGAATTCGTCTTTGCCTAGCTCTGGCTCCCCGCCGCCGCTGGCCTGAGCTACAGCGCCTGGCCCGTAGCCTGGTGCGGGGCGTTGCCCGTACTGCCCGTACCCGTCCCGCCGACCGGGAGGGGGAGGGGGACTGTACGGCCGCGCGTCCCGGGGCCCAGGACCAGGACCGCCGTAGCGGCCGGGCGGGCTGCCTGAGCGGCTCCGCCGCGGCCTGGGGTCGCGCGCGAACTCTCTACTTCGGTCTCGGAAGTGGTCGCGGTCGTCCCACCTGCCCCGTCCGCGCCCACCGCGCCTGCGTTCGCGAGGGCCGCCTCTGGAGCCGCGGCGGGGTTCGTTATAGTCATCGCGGGGATACCCGCGCTCTGGGCCGTCGAACCGGACATGCTCTGACTCTCTATGCGGAGCGCTGGCGGGGGCACCGTAATGATCATCTCGATACGGGAATGGCTGAGGCTGCGGGGGCCCGTGCACAGGGGGTACTACAAGTACGCCATTCGGAGTAGTCAATGATGGCACTACGGATGCGGGTACAGGTATGGGCTGCGAAGGAACTGCATTCCCCTGCGCCGTTTGCGCCAGCTGGTGGAGGAGGGCGAGCTGATTGGCATCCAAGATCGGGACCGGTGCGGCTGGTGGCGGGGCGGAATTTGGCGCTGTTTGGCTGGGAGGCACTGAGCAATCGCCGACGCCCGCACGACAGGAGGCACTCACGTTGGCATTGGCGCGGGTGGGTTGGCGACGCTAGCGGCCTTGCTGAGCAGGGCGAAGAGGGTGGATTGTATGGTATTTACGTCGACTGGCGGCACGGTCGGTGCTTGCGGGATAGGGTAGGCTGGAGGAAGAGCGGGCGGTACGGGCTCGGGGAATGCCCCATTCGTCGTGATTGCTTTGTCGGGTTCTGACACGGACAAAACCATATTTCAGTTCATGTCTCACGCTCTTGATCTGCTATGGCGCAAACAAATGGAATTGCACAGGAAGATGTACTTAGCGAACCGACAGGACAAACCATATGCACCTTTATCTTTCCCCGCCTGCTCCAGCACCGAGTACAGCGGCGACAATACAGCGGATGAGAACGTATTCTGCTTTGTCCAGATGTCCAGGATCTTCTTGGCCTTTTCCTGCAGGTTGGCGGAGATCGGTTAGGACGTCGCTTCTCAGTCACCACGAGATAGAAGGAGAGCAGATTCTGTCAGGTGATGGAGAACTGCTAGGTTTAACGCGACCGACGCGTTCCGGTCAGTCCACAGAGAAGGTTAATCATCACGTCCGCAATGTCAACAAGCGCACAGACGGCGGTGATTACGGCAGCATTGATGAACTATTGTCGGGGATTGTTTTGTGCGTACGACACCTCGAGGGGAAGGCCAAGGAGTTAAGGTCCACAAAGACCACCGCATAGACAATCAGTAGTCAAACGTTCTGTACGAACCTTGAGGCTGTCACTGTCAGTCGACGCAAGATCCCGATATAGGCCATCAAGAACCCCTTCTATCCGGAGCAAGAACGTCGCGCAGTTCCCTTTGTCTGCGCTGAGATCCGCGCTGAGGTTAAGTTTGTCGACGCGGCTGCGGGCAGCTCGCGCAAGCGCGTCAAACGCATAGAGACTGGCCCCCTTCGCGTCGGGGGATAGCCCTCGGTGCGTACGGTATAAAGTAGATACCAACTGGACGTCATTCTGTCCGCGTCAAGTGTGAGTATAGGTGACAGGCACGACGCGTTAACGGCAACACGCTTCATTGCACAGCCGACAGGGAGATAGGACGTACATCCATGCAATTCAGTGCGACCTTCGTAAGAGTAGCCATTTTCGATTGCGAGAGTCGCTTCGCCTTCAGGACATCCTTTAACGCTGCCTCGAAAGCCTGTGAGAGCGCATGTGAGCCCCGCCCGGCGCGCGTTAAGTTGTTGAAGTTACTTCATTCGTAGCCATTTCAGAGCATAGATATCACTCGATGAAACCAGCGGGGTATGATACAGCAAGCAAGGGAGATGGAGGAGGAGAACAAGGAGCGTCGGCGGGGCTGCTTGCCGCCGTCAAGGTGGTCCGTGCGCCAAGCAGTAAGCTCGTGACTGCTGTAGTTCGTAGACGCCCGTGATTACACCTCCGAGCACCCAGCCTCGGCCTCGCGCATAGTCAACTAGTGGCAGCGGCGCAGATGGGCTCAGACGTTGTTGCACTTATATCTACTTCGATTTGGTATTCATTGCGCCCTGAGGTCGACCAGTTCGCCACCTTTGTTTCGCTTGAACCTCAAGAGCCACGGCGCGGGACTAATACGCCAGTTGCCCGCTTGCACGTAGGTCAAGCCGTGCGACATCCACCAGAATAAATTATAGCACACATTTCCATATGTACAATAGCCTAGATGCAGATGGCGTTCATGGGGTGTCAAGCCGTCGAAGTGCACATATAAGATAGGATACATTTTGAACTTCTTTCCGAACGATGTCTAGGATGACCTTGCTTCCTCGACATACTCTCGAGCGAGGAGCACTGAATGAATCATGCCGGCGGTGTCCCATGAATCTCGAAGTGTGTACGATACTAATCACAAGCAGCGGCGTGCTACTCCGAGGTCGGCCCTTCGCCCACTTGGTCCACGCATGGCTCCCTCTCAGCTCAGGCTCCCTCGATCAGTACCTGGCATCGAGTGCAGTGTCAGCTTAACATCGCGCACAATGGTTTCAAATAACGCACGGCGTCGATCGCAGAATCAATTGCCTCCGGGACCGAAGTCACGCACTCCATGAGTACATGTACGAAGTCCCGGAGCCAGGTTTTGCCAAAGAGGTCAGACATCGTCTTCGTCAAGGTCTTGTGAAGCAGTGCGTTCTTGGTGGCTCCCCAGGCCAGTACGCTGTCTGGGTTGGTGGCAAACTCATTCAACGCGTTCTTGACGTCGGTAGTGGCCGCCTCGTTAAGCCCAAACCCGTGACGGTATATGTAGACTTTTGCGGGTAAACGGCCGCTGACTTCGCCCAGCCGCTCCCGGACGACCTGGCGGCATGCATCGTGGTAGTTGAGCAAGCGATGGTAGGCGAGAGCAGGTGTGACGTCCATGACAGGGGCATAGGCATCCGCGATCGGTCGTGCCAGTATGTTTCGCGCAGCTGCAGCCGCGCACCCTCTGAGCCCGTGATTCACCGCGACGCAGTACGCCTCCAAGGGGTGGTCTACCGCCGCTTTGTCCCAAGCTGCGCGAGCCCAGCACTCGATGCGCATCATTTGGTACTTCTTGGATGCGCGGAGGAGTTCAGCGATGGACTCGAGGTCGGTGGGCAGACCCTCCTCTCCGTCATAGCAAGCCTTCAACAAGGCAGACACGACATCACTGTCCTCGTCGAAATCTAGTATGATTGGCGACAACAGAGAGCCGTCGGGGGTTATCTCGATTGATGACACTTCCTGGGCAGCGAGTCGCGTCTCCAAGACCGGAGAATGCACGGAAAGAATGACCCGGTGAGCAGGGTACAACACCTCTGGGCCCCGTCGAGATGACGGCCGACAAGTCACGTCGGTAGATGTCAGCCTCGTGGAAAATGGCGGGGGTGTGGCGGGAGTGGGAGACTCTGCCAGTCCAAGCGGAGAGGTTAGGAGGGCCAAGTGCCCCCGGTTTATAACGGACTGGTCAGCGTTGAGCAATTGCTTCAGCCGGAGGTAGTCCCCGGCTGAGATCCCGGACATGTCCCCGAGGTCCTGCAAAAGCGAGAGCGCCTCCTCCGCTCCTGTGCGGGCCCACGAGGTACGAAGGTCGATGGCCGCTTGACGTGCGACATCCTCGAAGCCTGTGCGGCAGGCGGCCGCCCACACCTGCAGCGGGCTCTGCGCCACGAGCTCGCAAAGCCTCTTGGTAATCATCTCGACGGGGAGCTCCATCTCATACTTCGTCGCAGCTTGCAATACGGGCACCATCTTCTGCGGGTCCTCCATCTGCACGCGGGACTTTGAGATGGGGTACACCAGGCGTAGAAGGAACTCGAGCGTCGTGCTGTCCTCTGGCACAGGTACGATAGGCGTTTTCCTAGTCGCTGTACCGTTGCCATCCGCAGAAGAGAGTGTAGTTGCGGCGGGCTGGGGAAGCGAGAGCATGGTGGCAAAGAACGGGGAGGCTTGAGTGAGGATCGGGGAGTGTACAAAGAAGTCGACAAGGTCGGCGGTACGGAGTACGTATGAGATCCGCCGAGAGTTGATCGAATGGCGATGCAGCGGTGCGTATGGGCATGTTGGATGAAGGTGGAGGCTGAGTTGTCTTGAGGGTTCTCCAGGTGGTGGAAGGGAAGGTGCGGAGGGGGAAAGGGACTAAGGGTATTTGTCTGCGTTGTTCCCGCTTTCTGCGCCTCGAGGAAGTGTTGCAGAGGGGCTGCGGTAGACCACGAGCGAGAAGAACGGGCTGAGACGCAGATCAGCTCGGAAGCGCGTCTCCTGCCAAAGAGGATGATTAATAAGTGGGAAAGGACTGTAATCTTGTAAGGTGAAAGTGACCGTGGTATTTGGCAAACCAAACCCTTCATGGTCGACCTACGTCAGTCTTGTTTGGAATTGTGCGACGATGATCCGTAATAATATACCGTCCAGAAGGTAAGCAAAAGTACGTAGAGTGCAAAAGCAAGGAAGCCAAAGCATGATAGGCACAGTCCAAAGAAGACACTACGATCCACGCCCGGGGTGTCCCTGCAGCAGCCTGTTGATCGTATTCGCCCTCAGAGGCGTGTCAGCGAATAGGGCCCGCACAAGCTTCACAAGCTCCTCGATCTCGAAGTCCACTAGCGCTCCCTCTTCGAACAAGTACGAGATGTCAGCGATGGAGGCCTCCTGCATGAGTAACGGGCGTTAGAGTCGGCCGGTTCAACATGTGTGAGCGTGGACACATACCAGCAGCTCGGAGAGGTACGAGAACTTGAGCCACGAAGGAACATACGACACCACGAACGAGGGATGGTCAGGGTCTTCCATGAACAGCCCCTCCAACGCGTTCAGGATGTGACAGAGCTCGCTAAGCCGGTGCGACTCGACCTCCGTGATATCCTCCAGCGTGAGCACGTCCCCAAGGATACGCGAGATGGCTGTCTGCACCACGGTGCCCAACGCATCGTAGTACTTGCTCTTCGCCAACACCATCTGCGCAGACGAGGATTCAGCCATACACCAAAGCCAACCACGTCTGACCACACCTTCCATTGCGGGGCAACCCTGCGAATTCGTCGCAGGACCTCGTTGACCGCACTCTCGCATTCATCGTAGCGGTGTTGGTGTGTGGTATCTATGAAACCTCGCGCGCCATCCAGTAGCTCCTCAATTGACCGCTCCTCGCGAACCTATATGGACGACGGTTAGTGTCATCTCCGCACGTCCACCATCGCGGAACCCACAATAGCATCTTCGAACCAGCTGTCAGCAAGGAGCTTCAGAGTCTCCAGCCCCTCCTCCAGCTTGTCTCGTGCCGTCGCCTTGGGTCCACTCAACTTCGCGATTATACGCTGCAGCTCCTGTCCCACAAAGGAACAGTCGTTCGAGAACCGCATAGCCTCCTTCGCAGACTGCTGGAGGACAGTAGCATTGGCGACAGGAACTAGTGCTCGGAAGAGCTCGAGCGCCATAGGTGCCGCCTGCATCATCACGCTTCCCGGCGAACCAGATGCGTAGGATGCCAGGATACCGGAGGAGACGAGGTCGCCCCCCTCGCGGAGGACATCTTCTACGAGCTGCAGAAGCTCCTTTGTCCGTCCTGACACAAGCAAAGACTCCGTGACCCGTGCCGGTTTCACCACTAGAGGCGCAGGTGGTGGCTGTGGTGGGTTCTTGAACGTATTCGGTTGAGGCGTAAGTGGTTGCTGGATAGCAGGACTCCTCGGTGGTGGGAACGCGGGAGAGTTTGGCACACTCTTTGAGAACTTCTGGAGGCCCTTCGCAGGCTTCAGCGCGGGTACCGGACTGAGTATGACCTGCTTAGGCTTCTCGTCCCAGGCGTCGCCCCAAGGATCGTCCTCTTCTGGCACGTCATCATTGCCGGGAGCAGGCGAGGAGTCATCAGTCCAACCCCACGGGTCGTCCTCCTCGAGCGGCTCTTCTGTTTCTGCCATTTCCGGTTCCGGCGACTGAGAAACCTCGACTTCAGGCGTAGGCTCGGGCTCAGGGTCGACCTCATCTTCGAAGCCCCAGCCGTCCCCAGAAGACTCCTCGCTCTCGACCGGCGTGTCGTCCTCGAAGTCCCAAGCAGCCTCGGCCTCTTCAGGATCGACGACAATCCCTGCGTCTCCGTTTGTCTTGTGCCCGTTGGTTGCACCGTTAGTCGCGGGTGCCTTGTCCACGGGCGGAGCAGGAGAGGCTGCCTCCTCGAGAACAAGTGGTACCTCAACGCGGAATGATGTGCTATCGTCTGGAGGGCTCACGACGATGACGCGAGCCTTGTCGAGGATCTCGGCGCGGCGCTTGCGCTCATAGTGCAGCCCGACGGCGTCGACCCATGCTCCAACACTCCGTTCGCCTGTTGTGTCCCCTAACATCTTCACAACGACGTCGTCTTCCGCCCGGACAGCGCGCTTCGTTAGTTGCAGATAGCCCGGTAGCCTCGCTAATGACGAGGGTAGGTGAGGTAGTAGCAAGTGGTTGAGAATAGCCGTGCGTATTGGCGTGCAGATGGAGAGCGCTAGGGACTTGCGCTCGGGTTCGGGGAAATGCGGGAAGAGGTGTTCGTTGAGGAATGTCGCAACGGTTGTAAGGCGCTCGATACGGAAGGTTAGATCCTCTTCTTGTGGTGGTGCAGGGTAGATGGATAATTTGTGTTCCACGGGGCCAGAGATGTCATTGGAGATGGTTTGGTCGATCGTGACGGGCTGTTTTAGCACATAGTCGACACAGTGCGCGATGATGTCCCTTCGCAGAGTCGATACATGAGAGGAGAGCGCGGCGGGAGAGAGGGAAGTGATGATAGCCGACAGGGGGAATGTCGACGTTCCCTGAGGAGCTGAAAGGGAAGTTGGCTTCCGTTGAACATACAGCTCCGCATATGCCCACTCACCTCGTACTGTCGCTCGCACAATGATCTCGGATGTCGAAATGACAATGCTACGCGCATACGCGTGTATAAGTTGTTCTTCCGTGCGATTACGCAGTGCCGTGCACTTGCGCTTAGCGGGGGTCAGTCATCTGGACTCCTCTGAATGTGAGCTAAGACACACTTTGAGGTCGGCCATAACCTCGCTCCTCTGTAGCGGCTCCGGGGCATGTGAAATGCTTTCTTCGAGTAACGAACCAGCCATCGTTGCTTCGGGCAACTCCCCCCCCTCAACGAGTTGTGTTAACCGCTTCAGCTCGTTCCTACACCGGAGCAAATGGGCGAGCGCGCCATGCCTTGACCGCGCGTCCGTGGCCTCCTGCGCAAGCTTGGCATGATTTGTGAGGGTGTTGAGGATATTTGGTACCAAGCCTGACTTCACGCGCACTCAGTAGGTGCTCCGCATGCAGGTATGCAAGCGCGGGGGCTCACCTCCGGATTGGATATGTTCTCACTCAGAACATTCACATTCTGCGACAAGGAGCGCAGGCGTTCTTGTACAGAGATAGAAGTGGTAAGTTGTCGCTCGAAGTCCGGGAGGTCATTGGAGATGCGCTCGTGTATGTGAGCCTGCCAGTTCGGAGTGAGTCTAGTCGCACCTGTCGGAGCGCACGTTTAACGGCACACCTTCGTGAGCGAGATGGTATCCTCCAGCTCTGAGACCCAGGACGACGCAGCCTTAGAGTTAAGGTCCTTCAGAGTCGTCTCAGATATCTTGGTCAGTATCTGAGTAGAGACGTCCCGAGCATCCTTCTTGCGAGGCAAGTGCGAGGGAATCGGGAATGCCATGGCTTGAGCGAAAGGGAGACCCTAGAGACCAGACTGAGCAAGCGGTCGTTATAGCGTGAATGGGTCGTAAGTGTGGGTCGAACACAGCCGACAAAAGAGATCAGTGTGCTCAGCGGTGGCGGCGGGAATGAGAGCAGCGTCCACGTTGTCGGCGCGACGTGGACGCGCCGTGATGAGCTCATACACTCAAAATAGACGCCCCATAAGTGGTACCGACACTCAACTAGCGTCGTCTTTGCGGAACTCATATCATTCAACATACTTCAACGGTCAGAAAACAATACATTACAGCGATAGCAAACAGACGGTTTCATACAACGAAGGGTATCTACTCAAATGGATTTGGCTGACAGCTCCACCGCATTCTTGAATGCACCAAGCAGGGCTGTGAGCTGAATCTTCTCGTTTCCTCCTGTAGACAGTCGGTGCCTACGACAGTGTCAGCACATTGGGTCATGTAGAAGTTGGAAGCCACCACTAACTCGGTCGTTGCAAGAAAATCGAGGAGGTATATGCGCGCGTTGGGCTTGAATTGAATGGTCTGAAGGTATTCGTACGCGCCGTTGATGAGGTCAGGGAGGGCAAGGCCGCGCTCTGTCTTCAGTGCTGATATGACTGCCAACAGGTATGTCAACAACGATTATATTACCGGAGAGTGAACCGAACTCACGGTTGTATGAAGTCGTGAAGTCATCCTGCAGCATCGAGTTGACGATCGTCTCAATGTCGGAGGGATGAGGATTGCCTGTGCAATTGTAGATTTCTGCCTCCCCGCTGCGGTCATACGCGGCATGACACGCTTGGAGTACATTCAGCGCTCTGCGCATATCTCCTTTCGAAAGCTTGAGCAGAGCCTTCTTGCCGTCCTCTGTCAGCTTGACTCTGCAGGGCCACATAAGCACACGAGAACATTGCCGTCGATGAAAGACATGCCTACCCTTCGGCCTCAATAACTCCGTTCAGGCGTTTCTCCACCTCCGTGATGGGCAGTGGAGAGAAGCGGAACCGTGTGCATCGACTCTGAATGGCGGGAATGATCTTGTTGACATAGTTGCAGATGATGCAAAAGCGAACGTTCTTCGTGTACTGCTCGATGACACGCCGCAAGGCAGACTGCGCTGCAGTGGTCATCATATCCGCTTCGTCGAGGATGATGAGCTTGAAGCCTTTAGCGAACAAGGTACGAGTCTCCGCGAAGTTCTTGATCTGCTCTCGGACAACGTCGATACCACGGTCATCAGAGGCGTTCAGCTACATAGCCAAAGGTGTCAGTATATCTGACGGAAGAAGTTTGAGGTGGGTGGCTTGTCAAGCTTACCTCTAGAATCTGCTTGCGGTAGTCATTTCCGTATATTCGACGCGCAACAGCGAGGATGGTCGACGTTTTCCCAGTGCCCGGAGGACCATAGAAGAGCAAGTGAGGGAGCCTGTTCTTCTCAATGAATTTCACGACTGCACCCCGTTGGTCAAACAGCTCAATGCAAGCAGGTAGGCACACTCACTTGTGCTTGTGATGTCGTGATGCGACACGACATCGTCCAACGTCACCGGGCGGTACTTCTCCACCCTAGGTCAAGTTCCGTTGGTGGCGGCTTCAAGGTGCACAAGCTTGGCACGTACCAGGGTAGGTTCTCCATATCATATGCGTCCTCATGCTGAGTGGCTTTGCCCTTGCCCTTTGCCTTCGTAGTGTTTGGCCAGTTGATAGGTTCGTTGTCGTCCATGCGTGTGTCATCGTCGCTGTCCATGGCTGATAATTCGACGCGTAGATGTGGTGTGAGAGCGTGTGCAGGCAGAGGTGTGTGGACGCGCAGAGAGTCGCGTCGCGGAATGTGGCGGAAGAGACGCGTCTCGAAGAAGCACGTGTCCCGCGACAACGCCTCCCGATCTGGGTCTCGGTAATCAAATTAGTCAGTCGCCGCCTGGCGGAGTCAGCGGTGCTCAAACCTTAATGCACGGACCATCCACACAAGTCATTCGCTGACTAAGCATCGGCTATATAACTTTCTGAGCGCGCTAGGCTTGCCTTCAAGCCAGGAACTCGCTTTTGTCAACGACTCCACCGTTCAGCTCGTTGGACAGACAGAGGCGGACGAAGGTGAGCTTGAGCCTCGCGTTGTGTGTACTTTCTGTTACTGACAGCCCGCCGTGAACACAGATGCAGATTTTCGTAAAGACCCTCACGGGCAAAACCATCACCCTCGAGGTTGAGTCCTCGGACACCATCGACAATGTCAAGGCCAAGATCCAAGACAAGGAGGGGTGCGTACGGGCAAGTGATGTACAGTGCAACGCCGTGCTGACTGTTCCGCGGTCCATAGCATTCCCCCCGACCAGCAGCGCCTGATCTTCGCCGGCAAGCAGCTCGAGGATGGCCGCACCCTCAGCGACTACAACATCCAGAAGGAGTCTACTCTCCACCTGGTGCTGCGTCTGCGTGGTGGTGCCAAGAAGCGCAAGAAAAAGACCTACAACGTGCGTACACAGATGTTCTCGCCATGAGAAGCAGGCACTTAACGCACTCCCCTTGCAGACCCCCAAGAAGATCAAGCACAAGCCCAAGAAGGTCAAGATGTCCATCTTGAAGTACTACAAGGTCGAGTCGGACGGCAAGATCAAGCGCCTTCGTCGTGAGTGCCCCTCCGCCGAGTGCGGTGCCGGTATCTTCGTGCGTACATCTGGCCATCTTTGCTCGCTATAGTGCCTAACATATTTTCTCTGGTAGATGGCCTTCCACAAGGACCGCCAGTACTGCGGCAAGTGCGGCTTGACCTACCAGTTCCAGCCCGGCACGAAGCCCCCCGTCGTCTAAGTGTTCGTGCGGGTTCGTGTTGTTATGTGCTTCTCGGCCATGTACTACGCTGTATGCATATGACGAACCTGTATCCATCAAGCAATGCTAAGACTGCTGCCACACATTGATTATCGTGTTTAGAAAATACGTGCCTCAGATTTCGTGGGGAGATGCACTCCGGAATGACGGTTGCCGGCAGCATAGCGCACGGGATCGCGGCAGCCAATCGGAGCGCGCCATTCCCAAATTTTGACGGGCGGACATCAACGCCTCCTCCGCGCTCTCGGAGGACCACAGCGGTCAAACAAGCCATGCACACAGCCGAGTTTCACCCTCTTCACCGTCTCCCACCTCCTCGCCGTCGCGGGGTCCGACCTCACCATGCACCACGCGCTGCTCATCGACGAAGTTCTCCAGCTCATCTTCGACCATTGCGTCGCGCTACCAAAGTCTGAGCCTCGATGGACACTCTGCCAGCTGGCGCGTTGCTGCAAGGCGTGGAAAGACCCCGCTCTGGATAGACTATGGTCCCGCATAGACGGGATGGCACCGCTCGTCAGTCTCCTGCAGCGCGGTGAGCAGGGAACGACGGTGAGCACATCTTCTCAGTCACTCCAGTCAATCTCCGTCCGTGAACCTGCAGAGCTCGCGCTGAACGTCTCATCTCATCACAGGACAACGCCTCCGTTTCTCCCGCATTCCATGCCTACGCTGCCCGCGTCAAGGCAATTTCGCATCCCACACGTTTCAGCATACCTGGCGTAGACGAACTCGCGACAGTCATGCCTCGGCTCGAGGCAGTCACACTCTCCTTCCACGGATGCATGGTGCCGAGCGCGTGGATCCTCTCGGATCGCCTACGGCGCATCGCAGTGAACATCGGCCCTGCGCGCGACCCGCAAACGGTCATCGACAGAAGCAACGCCGCCGCGAGCTATCTGGAGCAAGCCACCCTGCGCGCGCTCGACCTGCAAACTCTGCATATCCGCGGGCGCATGACCGAGTCGCTGAACTGCGCGGTCGCGGGGCTCACGCAGCTCCGGAGCCTCACGATATACGCCAACTGCTTCCTGACGTGCGAGACGCTCGCGGCGGTCGCAAACTTCCCCCGTCTGCAGTCGCTGGCCATACACGCGAGCGGGATACCGCACGCAGACTTTGCGGACGCGCTTTCTCGGTCAGGCGCGCCTTGCTTCCCCGCGCTGGAGGATTTGGAGATCCGCGCGAGCGGGTCCCTGCTCGCGACCGTTATCGAGCATATGCCCGCCCGGGTCCTCACGAAGCTGCGGGCGGAGGTGGACCGTTCTCCCCGCGGTCCGGGGTACCTCAAGGGTGTCTTCGAGATGCTCTCACACAAGATGTCGGAGAGCATGTCGGAGCTCCTCATCGAAGACCTGACGGAATTCGAGGACCTTGACACGTCCCTCCGTCCGCACGTGTCCCCGGAGTGGTACCCGCTCTCGCTGCTGGCTCCGCTCGCTGGCCTCAAGGACCTGCGGCAATTCGCGATCGTGTCTATGCTCGCTCCAGCATTGACCGACGCCGACCTGGAGCGGATGGGCAAGTGGTGGCCCGCGCTGCAGCACCTCAACCTAGGCACATTCGACGTGGACTACCTTCCGCCAGACTGGCCGGTCCAGATGACCCCCGCGGCGCTTCCTGCCGTTGCGAAGTTTCTCCCTCATTTGGAGAGCCTTGCGCTGCCCATCCTCCCTATCGACCTGGTGGCCACGACTGGCATACCTCCCGCATCTGCATCTGAAGCCGTTGTTCCACAACAGACCGCGTTGCGCTCCATGACGATTGGCGATGTACACGACGCGGCCGCTTGTGCACCTGCGCTCGTAAAGGCCCTCCTGGCAACCTTCCCCTCCTTGAGGACCGTAGAGTGTCCTGCACACGAAGTTACTGAACGGTTCGCTGCTGTGCAGCTATGCTAGATGTAGAACACATACTAGACTAGACTTTAGAGCAAGATAGAACTTTGATTTCGGACGAGCAGTTGATCATAGATTCCTCGTACCTAGATTCGATCCTTGGTTTTGATATAGACGGACACATAGCTCTCGATGTTCTTCGGTGTAGTTGTGTAGATGGTCGTATACGTGATGTTGGTCCCTAGAGGTAGCCTACTCGGAATTTATTCTGTACATACGGACAATCGCGCGGGCCATACGCGTCGGAAGCCGGAGGAGCAAGTCACGATCACACTGTCAGAGTGGCAGAGGAATAGACGCGCCTATTTCGGCGTTGTCAAGTAACTTGCTCTCCGCCACCACCTCCTCCCCGTACCCGCCAAAGGACATCCATCGTCCTCGTCGGCCCACTCTCCAGCCATGCCCTCCATCGACAACGACGACGATGTCTTCGACTCGCGCTACCTCTCAGCAGGATCCACCTCGGGCCCCCGCAAGTCACCATCTAAGCAGAACCTCGGCGGTCGCAAGTCGTCCGCGTCCTTGCGCGGCCCGTCTCTAGCAGATGCCCTCAATGGCAGCGATGACGCCGCAAACGGACGACATTCACTCGCCCACGAGCTCGCAGCAGCACTACTACCAGAACCGAGCGCGGGCTCCAAGCTGCTCGCGGAGGAGTTTGGGATCGAGTACGATGAGGGCGCTGAGGGCATCGACGAAGTCCCCGAACCCCAGTACGGCGATGCTCAACCGCAGTTTGGGGAGGATGAAATGGGCCACGACTCGCTCGCCGCGCAGCTGCAGCTCAGCGGCGTGCCCGCGCCCGCACTCGACGCGCCGCCCGACTTTGACCCCGACTTCCGGAGCCCCGTCGCGTCGCCGACAAAGGAGCGGCGGCAGCCGGAAGCGGACCCGATGGCGATCCTCGCGCAGGACCTCGAGTCTACAGAGAAGTTCCTCGCGCAGCTGCGGCACCTGGACGGCGACGCGTCGCAGCCGCGCCTCGAGCGGCTCGCGTCGGACGTGATTCGACGCATCAACGACACGGCGCGCGACCGCGAGACGCAGCTACGGGAGCTGCTCGAGTACGACCGCGAGTTCCGCAAGATCGCAGGCGAGGTCGGTGGGAACGAGGCGCTCGGACACCTGCCGGAGCTGGATGACTTTGTCAAGGACGATGCGCAGGCACCGTCGTTGGCTGCGCTGAAGGCGGATGTGCAGGAGCTGGACGCCATCACGGAGGATCCGACGCTGTCTGCGAACGACTGGGAGGTCGACCCCGATCAGGCCCGCCTCGGGGACGATGAGGACGAGTACGAGCCGCAGACACCCGTCAAAACCGAGTTCGCGCCACCGCCGCCGCTCAGTGGTCCGCCAACCCCTGCTGCGACTATCACCCTCCTTGCACACCTCCGCACGTTCACGACCTCTACGGCTGCGTCACTTGCTACAATATCCGAGCATACGCAAGTGAATGCTGCGGCGACGACCGAAGCCGGCCGGAAGATTCGGGCGCTGAAGAACAAGATGGGTGGGTGGCGAACGGAATGGGATAGCGCGGAGAGGAGCCGCGTGAGGATAGAGCGATGGGAAGCGGGCCTGGACGTGGAGTCCACGCCGTCGGGCTCAACACCCCCACGCACATCACGAAGGGTAGACGGGAGAAAGCTCGTGCAGGAGCACATGCAGGCGTTCGAGCTGGCTCTTGCAGAGGCAAATCTCAAGACACAGGCGATCATGGCCGCGGTGTCATGAACGCATGCCCCCGTATACGCCGTGCGCACACCCTCCTACCGCTCCCTATCGTTATGTCGCTGTTGCTCTCGTTGCTTGGTTTCTGGATTCGGGGGGATGGGCTCACTGGCCATGGACGGGGGACAGCTGCTGTCTTCTTCGCGTGCGCGCAACTAGTATCTAATACATCTCTCTTTACACATCATCGTCGACTTGTCACCACTACCATATCCACACAGCGCACTGTAGTCCTCACGCCGCCCTGTTCTACATAGATGACTGCAAATGCTACACATACCCCATATCTACACCCATTCGTGGTGCTCAACCGGAGAACTTGAACCTGAGAAACATGACATCAGCGCGAGGCATACCTCTGGTGATCAACAGAAAAGGCATACCAGTTTGTCCTACAAATAAAGTATGCATAAGAGATGTGGGGGGTGAACAGCCTGTAAGGGAAAACTTACCTCGCTTCTACCGCCTCCTTTCGTACCGCCCGTTTCGGGTCGTCCAACACCCTTGCAAGTTCTCGGACGACAGTCGCCTTCTGCGGGTGCAACACATCATATCTGACAACCTCCGGCAGCGTGGCCAAATACCGCAGCGCGGCCACACGAACCCGCTGCCACGCACACGGTCGTAAGTTCGCCGAGAGAGCGGAGGGCGGAGGACGTGTGCGCACCACGGACGGCATGTGCGAAACCATGCTGTTCTTGAGCATCGTCGAGACGAGGCTGGCGGCGTGCTCGGCTAGGAGGGTGTTGTCCTTCCCCGCGGACGTCGCGGCCGCTTGGAGGGTGTCGATGACGCTCGCGCGGATCTCGTTATCGGGGAGATCGAGCCCGCGCAGAAGCAAGGGCATCAACTAGATGCGATTCATGTGAGCTGCTTTGGCTCTACCAGCATAAAAAAGTAAATTGGGTACGCACGGAGGTCATTTGGTCCGTGTATGTGGACTTTGGCACGGACTTGATGAGCGCTGCCAGTGCGACGAGGAACGCATTCTGCCTTGTCGATTCTGTGTACCCAGCATTGATAAGTAGGAGCGCAAAGCTTGCAAGTGTAGGGCAACGTACGTGATGCCTTCGCGCCATCGATGATGCGAGGAAGAACGGCGTTGCAATATTTCTGGGCGTAGAGTATCTGTGTGTGGCACATACGCAGTCAGACGCAGTTGCATTCGAAAGAGACGAAAAGCCGTACCCTAGTGACCGCATGGTTCTTTTTCGTGAGGATTTTATCGGGACCCGGAATCAGCCCAATTGCCCGTGCAGCGTCCCAGTTAACTTTGTCATCGTCGAAAAGCTCGAACAAACGGTCGACGTTCGCCATCGCGGTGGGATGTCCGCGTACAAGGAGGGCTTTCGAAACCTGTCACCATAGCTTTATGAGCATATCCCGGATCCCGGAGCTCTATATCTGTGAGCCTTACCCATGTGAAGGTTGAGATCGCGTTTCGACGAGCGTCGACTGTAACGGTCCCATCCGCAATTCGGGCCTGCCAAAAGTCTGCGATGTTCGTGGACAAGAATGCTTCCAGCTCTGAAGTCAGGTAGACACTTGAATATTTGCTGGCATTAGAGGCAGAAAGCAAGTCCACTTACTGTCTGCGTGTCTGTTCAGGATAGCGGAGATCAGATGTGTCACGGCCTCTCGCTGAAGCGCGTTCTCAGCGCTATCGGCGGTCCATTGGAGGAGGTTGTTTAGCAAGGCTGTCTCGTCGGGGACTGGGAGTGATACCTGCAAAATGGAGTGAGAATGGTCAATGAGATGTCAATATCATCAAGCATAGAGCACCATACATCCTTATGTAGTGCAATGCCCGCAGCGGCGAAGAGCACCACCAAGTTCTTCTGGGCGGTGGAGGCACCTGGCTAATGGGCTATCAGGACAATTCGAGAATACGTCAAGCCTAGCCTTACTTGCAGAGGCGTGAATCTTTTGTCGGTGGGAATCTTCTGTACACCTTCCACAAGCTGCGACACATCGCCATCCAAGTACGCTGCAAAGACGGCTTTGATGAAGCTCTCTTGCCGCCTACAAAGCAATGAGATCCACTGCAGGCAAAAGAGCCTCTCATAACTCACACCACGTTGAGGGTCTGCGTCACCAAAGTGATGATCTGGGCTGCGACAGCGAGCAGTCGAGGGTCAGTGGCGGGCATCGGCTTCTCTTCCGCCAGTAGCGCGGAGTAGATGAAGAGGTTGTACAGCCGCGGCACCAAGCGGTCGATGTACTTCACGACGTCGGCGTGGCCTAGGTCAATCTTGACAGAGAGCACGTCGGCGAGGGTCTTCAGGATGGAGTGTGCGTATGCAGCCGATGGCTCCAGGTCGATGGAGGACTGTTCGTCGTTGGATGCGGAGGAGATGCAGAGCAAGTCGAGTTTCGTGGATAGGCGCACGACAAGAGTCTCGAAGAGCTCAGGGTGCGTGCACAGCTTCTTGAGGTATGCCAGGGTTCGCCAGTAGCGGATGCGGTCGGCTTCAGCCTCGCGCGTGGGTGCCTTGTCGGGTAGTGATGTGAAGAGGAGAGGGAGGGTGTTGTTGGAAACGTGGGAGGAGGCAAAGGAGGAGACGGTGCATAGGAGGTCCAGTGAGGCGTCGCTACATAGATCACAGTGTGGATGAGCATGTCTCCTTAAACATCGTAGTTGCACAGACTCACCTTATCTCGCTCTCATCTTCGTCTTTCTGCAGTATCTCATTGACGTTGTGAACCACGAAGCCGAGTTCTTCATCCGTCAGCAACCCTGCAGTGCGAACCATGCTTTTCAGGCCGTCGATAGCAGGCAGTGCAGAAGCAGGCGTCTTCAATCCGACGGTCAGGACGCCAAGTACCTCGTCCTTGTACGGCGAAAGCGGCACATTCCCTTCCTCAGGAAGCACTTCAGGATCCTCTGAAGTTGACTTCCGGGCGGCCTCGATAAGATCCGCGAGCAGCCTCAAAGTCGGCGCACGGTTGGGGAGCTCATCAGGGTTGTGGAACAACTTGACCAAGTGCGGGACCGCCCTCGCGAGGGTGAACCGTGCAACGGATGCTAAGGAAAAAGTAAGCTGTGCTCTCTGCAAGTTTTGGTCCACGGAGACACTCACGGGTCGTCGACATGAAGGCACATAGGACTTTGATAGCATGTTGCGCCTGGCTCTTCTCGGGCTCGCGGAGGATTTGTATGCATTCGTCGCAAGCGTCCTTGGCTAGACCCTCTATCTCGGCGCTATCACTACCCGCGGTCTCATTTGCGGCGTAGATGGTGTGAATGAGGACTTGTGTGGTCTTCAAGGCCTTCTCCTCCGTTTCGCTGTCCGTCGGCTGGAAAATCTATAAGGCCGGTATCTACAATCAGTTCGCCCTCGTAAAACAAGAATGAGCAGGCGAACCTCGAGTTTGAGACAATTCCACAGCTTGCGGGCATTCTCCCTCGCTACTGCGGGACCATAGACAGGAAGACTGACGTCAAGCGTCTGGAGCGTGTCTTTCTGACGGTTCTTGAGTCAATACACATCCCCACCTTGCGTTGTCAGGAGTATTCACCTTCGTAACAGGTGATCCAGCGGTCAGCTTCTCCAGGAACAAGGGGATCGCTAATGGCCCGAACGCAGGCGTGGCATACAGGCAGGATCTATAGGAGACAGTTTGTGAGCCAAGGTATCGTTCGTAGCCCGTCGTCTTGCATACCGCAGTGCACCTTTCAAGTCATCAGTTGAGATGCCATACGGATCGTTTGGGGGAGGTCGGAAGGTGATCGGGAAGTAGCAGAATGTGATGTTGAAGATATCCTAAACGTGAACCAGTCAGAGGTCGACATTCGGGTAAAACACACCATAACGTACTTCGATGTGTTTCTGCACGTCAAACTCGATCACAAGGACACGGTCGATCGCAAACGCCAGCATGAGGTTACGAGGATCCTTCTCGCCTTCAGCTAAATTGATATATTCCCGGATGAACTCATCGCCCAGAGCTTTGAAGGCTACCAGAGTACGTCAGCTTCTATGCGCGCGCGAACGGGAGTTACAAACCTTCTCGGTGGCGAGCGACTAGGCCGTCGACGATCGTGAAGACCATAAAGCGCTGCGACTGCACGAGGACTTTCATCTTCACATGCGTAAATATTCTGCCATGACTGTTAAGACCTGCGGACAAATCGTGTCGGTTTGAAACGGGCAAGCTTACGCCTTGATGACCTCGACAGCATCTATTGAGGTGAATGCGGGCAGCTTGGTCAGTGTAACCAAGCCCTTCAATGCAGGGATGATCGTTTCCGTGTCCTCCAGTTTTCCGCAGAAGAACATAGTCAGCACTCGAACTTAATCAGGTTCGAACGATCGTTAGAACAGCAGCATACTACAGTCTGTGGCGAACTTGCGTACCTGACTGCCGGTTCAGCTTCTCCTGGGGGCATTTTGCGAGGACCAGAGACAGAAATTCAACGCCTGGTATTGGATTATGTTGGACATGCCGACTGAACAGAAGTGTATGGATATCTACCCTTGGTGCGCAGATCATCCTCTTCCGATGTCAAGTACTCTCCGAGAGATTTGACGAGGCTCAAGAGAGTAGCATTCCCCTGTGCAATCTCTAAGATTGGTGAGAGCCTATTTATGTGTAATGATGATATAGGTGCTGCTCACCCGAGGCGGCCTCCTCTATCTCCTGTTCTTGCTCCGAAGCAATCCAGGTCCGGACGAGACGGTCGATGCGCTCGGTCATGGTGTACTTGCCCCCAGTAACGCGTTGGAATCCTGCAGGAAGTGTTGTAGACTCCTAAGACGGTCTTCAAAGTATCATACAATAATTCACAAGCGGACAAAGCAGCAAGATGTGGAGGAGAGAGGGAGAGGGAGTGCACGCTCACTGCAGTCAGAGAACTTGCAGCGATCTGCATAGATCTCAGATCTGCCCTTACGCCATCGCTCAAATGCGTCGATCATGAGCGATCATGCCTTCCTGCATCTTGTCCTCGACCACCTCCCGCGCTCCGGTCCACATATGCAACGACTTGGCCTTCGCCCTTGCCACTGCAGCATTCTACTTACGAACTAATCGCCAACCGCCAGCACTCAGCACTTAGAGGCACTCAATCGCACGCGTCCCGCAAAACATATCCCAGTGAGACCCGAATGTGATTCCAGTAGAGCACGACTACCCGTACACAACCACCACCCAACCCAAAGAGACCGCTCCGCCTTAAGCCGTTCCGTAGACGACGTTGACGTCGCCCTTCGTCGCACCACCAGCGAAGGTGGCCGTGAAGGGAATGTTTTGGCCGCAGACGGCGAACGCGGCCTTGATGCCCTCTGCACAAATCGTTCATCAGCATACCTGCAGCAGAGGATGAAATGGTACGCACGCTCCCAGCGGCCCTTGGAGATGTTGATCGTGTCGCCCTTGATCACGGGGGTGATCGCGAAGCGGACGTTGCCCGACTGGCCGGTCGTGGACGTCGGCGCGCCTTGGCACTTCTGGATCGTGCCCGCGATGCCGCCGCAGATCTGGAGCAGCGCGACGTTCGAGGTGTGGAAGTCAAGCGCACTACGAGCGGCGATGTCAGCGAGGCCGCGTGGGCTAGGTGAAGGGGGTGCGGGCTACTCACGTCTTCGACGTGCACTGTACGTTTGAGACCGTCTCCTGGCGCACTTCCAGCGGCGCGGCGAACGCGCAGAGGAAGAGCATGGAGAGCGCGTAGAAAATGGTAGTGAACTGCATCTTGAGTTACTTGGAAAGACGGGAAAAAGCGAGTGACACCGAGGGATTGTGGGGGAAGTATTCCAAAGACCGTCGCAGACGGCAAGCAGCAAGTCGACTAAGAAAGAGACGGAAGAGAGGCTGCTTGAGCGAAGGCTGAACCGGTCAGTGGAACGAGAGGGCGAAAGTTGGGAGCGTCGGCCCTGGTCGCCCCGCCTTTTATCAGGACCGCGCGAGGCTCAGGTGCGGGATCCGCACCCGCGTCCAGCCACGTCCCCGAGGATCCGTGCCTGAATGCCGGTCGCTAGGGAGAGCAGCCTTGTGGTCACCGCTGGCCGCCGGCGGCATGCTTGATTTCTGACGGAAAAGCTTTCGGGAAAAGTACGATCGCGCGCCAAGATCGCTTTTTCATATCGTCGCAACGGAGACGGGCTTGAATTCGCGTGAGCTCCGTCGGTGGCGCGTTGTGCGCGGACGGCCATATGTACCAGATGGCTTCAAAACAGACAGAGAGATTACTTGTCCTTGCTCTTCCACCATCCTCAATTCAGTAAATGGAGGACCTACGTTGGATTTACGACAGTCGGGGCGCAGCGCTTGCGACTGCGGCAGTGGGAGCCTGACCGCGACACGGGGTCCGAGCCAAAAAGCCCGAGCCTGGCACGTCGAAAGCCAAGCGGAGAAGGCAATTGAAAAGTGTTCTCGCGCTGCAGAAAAATCAAAACAAGAACTTTACATTCTCGTACGTATCCAACAGCGGGTTCTCGCCGCTCCGGAGGCGCGTCCGTCCGAGGTCCGCGTACGTCTTCATGAACTCTGCGTGCGAGTACACCGCGGACTTGCGCTCGCCCACTGGCAGCCCGCTGCTCGACGCGATCCCGTCCACGGGCGGGCGCCGGTTCTTCGGGTGGTACGACGAGAAGAAGCTGTTCCCCGCCGCGAGCGCGGACGCGGTCATCCCGAGTGGTGTCAGGCGCGGGTTGTCGTTGCGATCCTCCGAGGGCTCAGGCGTGGACGGGAGCGGCTGCGCGAGGATGTGCTCGTACATGTCGCGGAGGTTCTCGAAGTGCGTGGGGAAGAAGATGTCGAAGTAGCCCTGCTTGACGAGCAGCGTCGTACATGGCACGGTCGTGTTCTGGTACCGCGTCTGCACGACGGGGGCGTTCACGCCCGGGATGGTGTCGGGGAGGGAGGAGAAGTCGGAGAGCAGGAGGCGATGTCGGGGGAAGTGTCGTCGGAGGGTGCGGAGGAGCGTCAGCAGACGCGTGGGGACGAACTCGGGGGGTGAGAGGTTGGGTGCGAATGGGAGGTTCGTGTAAAACGTGCGGAATGTGGGCGAGAGTTTGAGCAGACGGTGGACTGGTGGTGGGTGGCTGAGGTAGCGGCGTAACTCGAGGAAGGAACTGATGAGCGGATCTGTGATCTTGGTGTAGTACGTGCTGAAGTCTCCGTTCGCGTCGATCGTGACGAGGCCTTGGTAAGGCTCCAGGGTACGGAGGTCATAACGTATCAGATCGTGCGCGAAGTTGTCCTGGGGCGCGTCATTCGTACGTTAGATGCATAGGGAAACGGCAAGTGGGACTTACGATGACTTCCATTGCCACGAAGTAACAGGGGGCAGGTTCTCGAGTATCCCAGCGGAATATACTCTTGTTATGAATGGAAACACACGGGTGTGTTGATTCTAGCTTCTGCCGTTGCAACTTTGAGAGGTTCTCGCTGATCTCGATAATGTTGTACCGTGTCCGCTCGTATACGTCGGGGTATTGCTCCTGAATGTAGTCGAGCATGTTCAAGGCAAGTGTCCCGTTTCCAGCTCCAATCTCATATATCACGAAGTCCTCATAGGGGAAGTACTTGAGGAGGTACTCCGAGACCAGACATTGGGCAAGGGCACGGCCATACCAAGGCTGCGAACGCACCATATCAGTGCACGGTAGAAATTTGTGCGCGCACCACGTACTTTGAGAAGCTCCGTCGGAGTGTGCCATATTTGCTTCCCTGGTCCATCCTGGTCCACACCGTACTCCGCGTAACGGTTCGCAACTTCAGCCTCGAACGCCGACATGTTCCTGATGGACGGAAAGTCGATAGGTTCCACGGCGGTGAAGATGGTGGCCTGCTTGGAGAAGTACCCGTAGTTCGGGTTGTACAGCGAGTCCTCAATGAAGTCCCGCACAAGCATCTTCACCCGGCGCGGAGGTTCGCGCTCCTTCTCGAGGTCATTTGCGGTGACGCGCTTGTAATTGACGTGCTCGGGGTCTGGTATGTCGGAGAATGAGTACTGGTCATTATAGTTGATCCTATCTTCTGTCTGCGCCGCCTTTCTGCTTTTAGATGCAAGCAGACCAGCGGTAGTCATGAAGGAAGCAGAGAGATGGTGTCCAGCCGGAGATGCGCATTTCTGCACCACAGCGCGAACTGTGCGAGAGAGCATGTAGAAGTTGTCAAGCTAAGACAGCGCGCCGGGTACCGATGAGACTCTAGTTCAGAAAGATGCTAGGAAACAGATAGGGTGCGTCTGGTGTCGTTACGTCTGTAAGACCTATGGCTTGTCCATGGCGGCTCGAAGGAGGCCGAGCTCAGGGTAACACAGAGGCGCGCGGGCGTCAACTTGAACCTCCGCGGTTGTGGTCTTGCCAATGCCACCAAGCTGGGGTCGGTCGTTCGAGGCGGCGTCGTAAAAATCTCTGCCTTCCACCAGATATTCATGGTAATAAGCTTGGTGTCTCCCTGGACTAATCCGCAGGATGGTCGGCCACCAGCATAACCCTATGTTTTGTGTAAGTATGTGATTACGTAATTTAGGCATTCTCTGCTTGTACGGTCCCGAGACGCCGACTCGTCTTGTTTGTGGTCGACTACCTCCTCTCACTCACTCACTTCCACTCGCTCTCCTCTGCTCGCTCTCCTGGCATGCTATCGCTGTTCACATCTTAGCTACTCTACATAACCTATTCTACTCTAAATCTGCGGGCACCGAAGCCGCTCGCTAATTCACTCTTGTCTACATGGCGAACAAGCGCAAACAAACTCCTCAGGCGTCCACGCTACTCGACTTCTTTGGCAAGGGTGCGACTGGGTCTGCCCCGCGACAGTCGAAGAAACCAAGAACCAGACCGACTGCTTCCGTCAAGCAAAGTGGACCCAAGAGGCTGCCTGACCCGGAAGACATCATAGTCATCGACTCCGATGAAGACGACATCGACACCAGTGCTCGTCAACCATGCGCGAAGGCCCTGGGCAGCAATTTTGCGAAGCCTTCGCCGCCGAAGAACGACAATTTCGCGGCGATTGGCAAAGCTCCTGTCTTGAGAGACCTTAGTGCGCTTGCATGCCCTCCTGGGAGCACTCAAGGGACTGACACCTTCGCCGAAGACGCCAATGTCAAGAGCGAGCCAGATGGCAGCCAACACAATATTGTTGAGCGCACATCAGCTTCACCAGACCAGTCTTCCGATTCGGTGTCGTTCGGGTTCCCCGACTTGCTCGTTTCGCGGGACTCCCAGAGCGAAGTTACACCTCCTGAGAACCGCGCTCCTTGTCTTGAGGACGCCTCGTTTGAGTGCAAGGCGGAAGACGTCCCTGTTGCCGATGCATTCGCGCCCTCAGCTCAGGATATCGACGATGTCGAAGGTATCCTCGAAGGTGACGACTGGGACATGGGTGACGACGAGATAGAGTTTGTCGACGTAGAGACCAAGGTCAAGACGGAAGCCTTCGAAGACGTCGACATAGACCTCACCTTGGAGGAAGAGGGAGATGAGACCTCGGGTGATGGCAGAGGTGCGGTCGAGAGTTGTCCAATATGCGATACACAGCTCATCGGGATGAGCACCCTGGTATGTCAATGTTCGACTAGTATACCGCTAGATATGGCTAAGACGCAAATGATAGGAAATTCACGACCATGTGGATCGCTGCATCGATGCCATTCCCGAGCCTGCCCCGTCGGGCTCGATACAGCCGGGAGCATCGAGCTCGAAGACTTTGCGGCCTTTGTCGTCCCTACCCACTCCTCCGCGGCCCACAGAGGATATGAAGCCCGCAGTCAAGCAGGAGAGCTGCGAAGGTGACGTCTTCTCCAAACTCATGACCTCCTACAAGGAAAACGAGGCATGGAAAGAAGCCTCCACCGTCGAAGACCGCAATTTCCGGCCTACCAGGGCCAACAGAAGGAAAGCGCCATTTTACAAAGTCTTGCAGGGCATGCCCATCTCTGTGGACGCCTTCCGCTACGGTGCCATACCCAACTGCACGGCTTACTTCTTGACGTGCGTCTCTTATCACTTCCTTGTGCGCTATGGCGTCGTCCTAACCGCATTGTAGACACGCGCACTCGGACCATTACACGAACCTGTCGGCGAACTGGAAACATGGACCAATATACTGTTCGCATGGCACGGCGAACCTGATCATCCATATGCTTAAGGTGGATCCGAAGTGGGTGCACCCACTGCCCATGGATGTACCTTCTGTTATACCGAACACCGGTGGAGTAGAGGTCACATTGATTGAGGCCAACCACTGTACGCAGAGCTTTTTCACTCTCATACTTCACTGAATATCTGGCTGAGGACTACCGTGCCTTCCAGGTCCAGGGTCATGTTTATTCCTCTTCGAAGGGAAGCAGACCGTCAACGGCGGAGACAGCGCGTACAAGTCCCCGTTCGTCGGCTCGCCCAGAGTATTCCGCTACCTGCATTGCGGAGACTTCCGCGCGTGTCCTAAACATATCCTTCATCCCGCGATAAAGGGCAAACACCTCGACCACGTCTATCTCGATACGACTTACCTTGATCCAAAGGTAGATTTTCCCTCACACTCAAGCTCGTGATATGGCGGCTGATCACCGAGCCGTAGTACTGCTTCCCGCCTCAGCCGTTGGTCATCTCAGCTTGTGCGGAGCTCGCAAAACGTCTTGTCCAAGGGCGCACTGTCGAGGACGTTGACCCGGGAGAGAAGAAGCCTCGTACCGTGACCGGGTGGTTCACACGCAAGGATAATGGCGGCGACAAGGGCAAGGAGAAGGAAAAGGTCGCGTCAGGGCCCACCAAGGTTCTCGTAGTCGTTGGGTACGTCTTCAGCGCACTGCCAAACCATCCCGCACTGACGCGAGTTCCCTGCAGGACGTATTCCATCGGCAAGGAGCGTATTGTGAAGGCCATTGCGAAGGCGCTGGATACCAAGATCTACTGCGACGCGCGCAAAGCGGCCATCCTGCGCTGCGAAGAGGACCCAGAGTTGGACGCGCTGCTCACGACCGATGCTTACGCCGCAGGGGTACACCTCGTGCCGCTCGGGGTGATCGCGTCTGATAGGCTCAAGGACTATGTCGACCGTTGGAAGGGCCGATATAGTAGGGCCATTGGGTTCAGGCCGACCGGGTGGACGTGAGCGATACAATTCATGTCTCTCCACCGCAAAGACGCTTGCTTATACCGCGACTGCGTCTCTAGCTTCACGCAACCGAAGGGCAGCGACACGCTCCCACCCATCTCGACCGTGATATCCCGCTCACAGGGCCTGGGGTTCACGCACGCGAACCTGCAGCCGATGCGGAACTCGACGGCGACGCTTCAGGTGTACGGCGTCCCTTACTCGGAGCACAGCTCGTTCTTCGAGCTGACGTGTTTTGCGCTGTCGCTTGACTGGGGCCGTATGATCGCGACGGTGAACGTGGGGAGCGAGACCTCGCGAGGGAAGATGGCGAAGTGGGTGGAGCGGTGGGAGGCGGAGAGGAGGAAGAGGGGTGGAGCGAAGGTCGTAGAGTATCGCGCTGAGGATTACTGGTAACGCCCCTTGTCTTCACAAACAGCCCAGACCACTTATTTCTTAGCAATGGAAGAAAATGGTATCGTCAATCTCTCAGGATGGCGCATATCGAATGGTTTGGCAAATAAATGAAAGTTCGTCTGCGCCGAATCGCCATATAAAACTATACCAACGTATGCCTCAATATGGGCCTGGCCCGGAATTGAACCCGGGACCTCCTCCAAATGTCGAAAGACCCTAAGAAGGAATCATACTACTAGACCACCAGGCCACTGAAACCGAGTGCGTTACTGCTGATCTACACTCTGCTCAAGGACTCCCTCAGTATCATGGCAGGCTGCCACCAAACATCGCGAGAAGCTCTCGTCGCCCGCCCTAAACTGCCTGGCCCGTGCGCCCTCCCCCAGTATAAAAGCCCCCTCCGCACACCGTAACAAGTCATACTTACCTTGATGGCACGGGCCCCTTCATGTACCAGGGTTCGTGGGCCACGGGGGCCTCTCATAGCACGGCGACCATGTCCTCAGGGGGCGCTCGCGGTTTGTACGGGCTTCGGCTCGTGCACCGTCTCAATATTTCCCTGTCCTGCTTCGGCCCTCGGGCTGGGCAGGCCTTTTTTCATGTCAGTTCACCGTCCTGACCCTAACCCTATGGCACACTGTAGGTCAAGAAGTTCATTGGACCCACATATAAAACAAATGTACTGTATGAGCTTGCATACAAATTCGATGTTGGGTTGCTACTGAAATGTTCACATCGGCCAAGTGCTGCGACATATCATCATGCATCTTACCCATCTATGGTGCAGGGGTAGATGCACGTTTTCACCTCTTCGAATTGCACGATACTACCACAATGATGCTGCAGGGCATGGTTGCACTCGCTTGAGGTAGAAACCATGTAGAGAAGTCCGAGTACAGAATGCATGGTATGATACAAAACACGTCCCAAAGCAAAGGCATCTATGCCGACTATGCAGAATACTCGAGCTTGGCTAAGGGAGTGTGAGGTCAGTATTGGACACACATCGAAACACAAGGGACACTTCTTACTCTCATGCTTCTTTGCCTCCCCGACTTTCCGTGCCGCCTTCGTCATGTCTTCCTGAATGACGTACTCACTGCAAAAGCGCTGGGTCAGCACTAGAGCATCAGCTTCACAAGCACGAGCGAACGTACCGGTCATCCCGGATGGCGAACATGCCCGCCTCCGTGATGACGTTGCGCAGGTCGGCGCCGTTGAAGCCGTCGGACAGCTACGACACTAGTTAGACCCCACATACGGCTGTAACACGCGTAGTGCACGTACCTTGACGATAGCCTCGTAGTCCATCTCGCCGCTCTTGTTTACGGGCTGCGAGTGGATCTTGAGGATCTCCAGTCGCGCCTGCTCATTAGGCAGCGGGATCTCAATCTTCCTGTCCAGACGACCTGGCCGAAGGAGCGCAGGGTCGAGCGTGTCGGGACGGTTCGTGGCCATGATCAGCTTTGTCCGTCCCAGCGAGTCGAAGCCGTCCATCTGGTTCAGCAACTGCACCAAACCCCGGTCAGCACGCGTTCGAGCGGTCTCCCAGACGGATGCTTGAGCTCACCTCCATGAGCGTGCGCTGAATCTCACGATCCGCACTCGTACCCTCGGAGAACCGCCGCCCACCAATAGCGTCAATCTCGTCCATGAAGATGACGCACGGCTCGTGCTCGCGCGCGTACCCGAACATCTCGCGCACGACACGCGCGGACTCGCCGATGTACTTGTCGACGATCGCGGAGGAGACGACCTTGAGGAAGTTCGTGTTCAACGTCGCGGCGACCGCGCGCGCAAGCAGCGTCTTGCCCGTGCCCGGGGGGCCGTACAGGAGCACGCCCTTCGGGGGCTTGATGCCCACGCGCTGGAACAGCTCAGGGTTGAGCAGGGGCAGTTCGATGACCTATAGGCAAGCCGCGAGCGTGAGTAGTTGTAGCGGGACGCGAACTCGCGCACGCGTACCTCCCGCAGTTCTCGGACCTGCTCTCCCAGACCACCGATGCCCGCGAAGCTCGCGCCTCCGGGGTCCTCCAGGCTCATCTTGTACACGAGCGGGTCGACTTCGCGGGGCAGTATGCGCATGATGGTGAGGGTGGTCATGTCCAGGCTGACACGGGTGCCCATCTTGAGCTTGTCGACCGGTAGCGTGGGGCGGTAGGACACGACATAACGAGGTCCCGAGGAGGCCTTCACAATGACTATGGGGCGCGTCCGTGCATGTCAGTATGTACAGCTCGTATAACATAACTTTGCTAGTACAACTCACATCGCTCGTCGTCCAGTTGTTTCATGACCTCGCCAATGATCTGCCCTACTGACTGCACGGCCTTGATGTCGTCCTCGGTCTTCTCGAAGTCCAACTCAAGATCCTTCAGCGAGAACCTCACTGCCGCATGTTAGTCCCCTTGCCATAGCTGACAGTGCTAGTTCTCGCTCACAGCTCTTCAAGTTCTCGCTCGATTGCTCGTGTTGCCGCATTTTCTGGTGGACGGGTAAGTTGCGCGGACCTCCGTGCTTCGGCAGGCACGTACATCTCTATAGCCCTTCAGGGCGTCCTTTCTCCTTTGGTCCATCGTACTGGCTGATGTTGAAGCTTGTGCTGAGCTCATGCTGGGCAGAGTGGCTGGAGAGAGAGGAACAAGTTGGCGGTGTAATGCAGGTCAAGACGCGCGTCCGACGCGTAAGCTTGAGATTCAGTGACGCGTCGAGATGATGATACCTTTGATGGTCGGATTTACATGTTTTCTCTCGGTCTTCACGGCCTGGTGGTCTAGTAGTATGATTCCTTCTTAGGGTCTGTTGACATTTGGAGGAGGTCCCGGGTTCAATTCCCGGCCAGGCCCCTGTAAGGGTGGCTACTTTATTTTTGCACCATGTCCCAAAGCCTCTCCATGTGTCGTTATCCTTGTGTTATCGTTCGTATATTTCATGCCTATTTTTGCTCTCAATATTCTGTGCCTTACCGTGTGGCCTTGTGGCGGGACGAGGCCAGGGACGCCGGTGAATTACTGACATATTCACGTGTGGTCCCCGGAGCCGGTACATAGTGGCAGCACCAGTGCATGCGGCTTCGTACATCTAGCCCTCCTCCTCCTCCTGCTCGTCCATGTTCTCCCCCAGACTGCCCCGCATTGCCTGGTCAGCGTCGCGCACGATGTCCAGCCACGCCTTCGCAGCGACCCGCCCCCCGCAGTGGAAGCAGCTCGCGCCCCCGCCGCTTCCCGGGCCGACCTTCGCGGCCCAATCATCGCTCCCGCGTTTGCCTGTCCCCGCACTGGCAGACACTTTAGCCAAGCTCAAGGACTCCATCAGGCCTTCCGCCTGGTCCGAGGACGAGTACACCGACGCCCTCAAGGCCGTCGATCAGTTCGCCTCCAGCGAGTATGCGCACGAACTCCAGCAGAGGCTGCAGGCCCGCGCCGAGGAGCCTAGCCGTTCGCACTGGCTCGAGGAGTGGTGGGACGACTGGGCGTACATGGGCTTCCGCGAGTCGGTGAGCTCACAGAGTACTGGCCCGGCACACGAGCGGGAGCTGACAGTTCATAGGTCGTTGTGAATGTTTCTTACTACTGTAAGTGATCTGCGCTGTGGGCCGCAGCGGTACCGTTAGACGACGCGATACAGATGGCTTCAAAGAACACCCGGCGCACCTACCGCAAACGGCTCTACACCGCGCTGCTTCAATTGTGCGTGCCGCGATGCTGTTCCGCGAACAGTTTAAGCTTGGCGAAGTCCCTCCAGAAGCAACTAAGGAGGGCCCTATATGCATGGACTCGTGGAGGTACGCGCGTCTCCCTTCTATTTGACCTATATCATTATGGCTCATATTTGTTCCAGGTGGATGTTCGACTGCTGTCGAGTTCCTGGCCCCGAGGTCGACTGGTGCGTGAGCCACGGCAAGGCAGGCGATCGGGGCCGGTCCGGACATGTTGCGGTCCTGCATCGCGGGCGCGTCTGGAAGCTTGACCCATGGCAAAACGGGCAGCTGCTCTCGCTCGAAGAGCTGCAGAGGTAGCCTTGCACCGACTTGCTCACAAGGGCGCCACGGGACTAATACTGGACCCTCAGACAGATTCAGCATATCTACGACAACACCACCAAGGAATACCCGGGCATTGGTGTACTAACCGCGTCACATCGGGATGTGTGGGCGAAAGTACGCAGCAACCTTTACCTTCTGCATACCCCTTTCTGACCGACATACATCTTGCAGGACTATCGTGCCCTCGCTGCGGACGCGCACAACGCAGACATTATCACTACCATTCACTCCGCGGCATTCGTCCTGTGTCTCGACACCGAGACCGCGCCATCGCTCGTCGACCACAGCCGTAACTTGTGGCACGGCGCGGTCGTCCCCCAGTCCGGGACCGCGCTCCCTCAACTCGGCCTCCGGAATCGCTGGATGGACAAGCCGTGCCAGTTCATCATCTTCGCGGACGGCGAGGCCGGCTTCGTCGGCGAGCACTCCGTCATGGACGGCACGCCCACTGTCGCGCTCTGCGACCACGTGCTGAACACCATCGCCTCCCCCGACTTCGCCTCCCCCTCGTCCGCGTCTGTCGAGGGCGCGCTGCCCCAGCCGCTCGACTGGCACGTTTCGGCCGAGACAGAGCGCGCGATCACGGCCGCGACTGAGGCCGCCACCGCGCTCGTCACGTCGCAGACGCTGAACGTCGTGCGCACGCCGTACGGCAAGGCGGCGATCAAGGCGTTTGGCGTGTCGCCCGACTCGTGGACGCAAATGGTCGTGCAACTCGCGTACGCACGTCTGCTGCGCTCGCGCGGGCAGAAACGCCAGGGGGGCACGTACGAGGCTGCGTCGGTGCGTAAGTTTCTGAAGGGTCGCACGGAGGCGATCCGCGTCGTGACCTCGCAGTCGGACGCGTGGGTGCAGAGTATGGATGACGCGAGCGCGGGTGCAACGCGCAAGCTTGAGCTGTTCAAGGACGCGGTCAAGGCGCACGGCGCCTCTGCGCGGGCTGCGGGTAACGGGCTGGGTATCGACCGCCATCTGCTCGGTGCGCCAACTTTTCCTCGATACTACCAATGAGATGCTCATTGCCACACCGCAGGCCTCAAGCTTCTCGTGAAGGACGGCGAGCAGATGCCCGAGGTGTTCGCCAACCCCGTCGTGAAGCGTTCGAGCTACTGGGTGCTCAGCACGTCCGCGATCTTCTCCAAGAACTTCGGGCCGTATGGCTGGGGCGAGGTCAGTGTCGATCCTAATACGCATGGATATCGATCACTGACGTCCGTGATTGTAGGTTGTCCCGGACGGCTTCGGCGTGGCCTACATGACCGGCTTCGACGACTACCTCCAGTTCACGATCACGTCGCGCACTGAGATGCCCAACGCTGAATTCTGCGCCGAGCTCGAGCGCGCCGCCAAGGATTTGTACGACCTCCACGCCCAACGGCCTTCTAGCGAGAAGGCGAGGCTATGACAGTTGTCGTGAACGAAGAGCATTTACAAGTAGATACAGTCCCGGGCACAATATTACATCCACACACCATACCTTGGGAATCAATGGGTTTTCATGATTTTCCCTGTGGCCCTGCGGGCATCCCCGACGCCTTGAGTTGCCTTCTATGCTTGAATATATGTTAGCTACGCGTATCATAACAGATGATGAGTCTCGGATACAAGTGCAGGTTAGGATATATATGCTGTGTAGGTAGGACTGGGAATGGATGCACAGATAACAACAGACGGCACGTCAACACAAGATACTACGGGCCAATATCGTATGAAAGGGCGCACGGGTCGCGGGCGAAGCCGAAGGAGAGTGCCCGGGGGCGGCGGGGAATCGGGTACGGGACCGGGGGCAGGGAGGAGGTGGAGTGGGCAAGGCAAAGCAGGACGGGCGATCAAGCTCAAGTGGTATGTGGTGTGTGTGCGGTCGTCAGCAAGAGGGGGCAATGGGATAGATGGGGAAGAAAGCAATATACAACAGGTCGTCGCGTCGTCAAAGGCCGTATGCATCCGCAGCTCCGGGTCAGTTCCCGAATATCGAAGCTTGCGCCGTCGCAGTCATTTGCAGTCGCATCACCCGGTCGTCAGAGACCATGAGGATCTCGTCCCGTCCGGCGCCCTGCGGTGGTCGCGCGACGTATGGGTTGGGGTAGGCGGCGGGCGCCCCTGGTGCGCCGAACCCGTTGTTCATGGAGTTTGTGGAGCTCCGCGACCCGTCGCTGGACTGGTAGGGGTTGTAGCCGTAGCCCTGCTGGTACACGTTGTAGTAGTTGTTCGCGCCGTTCGTCGTCGAGGGCGGTGTGTCGGCGAAGAGACAGCGGAGGTTGTTGCCCTGGATGATTTGCGACATCGCGCCCGTCTCCACGTGGCGAATCTCCACGAACGTCGGCTCGAACGCCAGGACATATGGATAATGCAAAGCTGTAAAGGCACGCCCGTTAGCCGGTGGATACACTGCAAAGTAACCTACTCACCGAATCCTGACGGACTTCCCTCCCAATAGACCATGAACTCCTTGCGGGATCGCCATCCAGCCTTGTCGACATAGAATGCGAATTCTGCGACCGACTTCAGTTGATGGTGCCACATTCTGCGATATAGAGCTCACCATCGTAGCACAGAAGAAATTCGTTTTCTATACGGTAGATGGCAAGCGGTTTGAGGTTCTCCCTCTTGTGGACGAACTCCAGCGACTGATCGGCAGGGTCAAGTAGGCCTTGGGTATCCAATGTGTCCAGGTCAACAATCTCGAAGCCGTTCGTGCAACCAATGCAGAGCCTTGTCTTCAAAAAGTGTATCGAGCTCGACTGCACAGGTATGTAGAACTCCTAGACGCGATCGTGAGCATGTCCTCATCGCTACATCGTAACAGCATTGCCTACCTTGAATACGCGCAGCGTATCATTGCCGCCCTGCAGCAACTTGCGGAAAGTGGGCTTTCTTTGCCCGCGGACGTTCTGGTCGATGGGCTCAAGCGCCTTGATGGTACTTGACAGCGGACTTGACTTGACGACACAGACAAGGGTCTTCCCAACACACACGCCGGCCTTGAAGAACGAAATGTGCGATGCTATCCGCTTGGCACGCTTGAGACCTGATAGGGGATCCATGGGGTCTAGAGCGTCGAGGGGGAACGTGATGACTTGACGCTCTGTAACTACGTGTCAGAGATGTCAAGGATGCAGGGAACGTCTATACGTACCAGACAGGACTATTAACAGCTGATAGTCCTCGAGGACGTCAACCTGCTCGACATCCTTCAAAGCGAGGACCTTCACCGGCTCCCGGTTCTGCTCCATGAGGTTGGAAAGGTAAATGCCATCGTTGGTACCGTAGACAGCTCTCCGCCCTTGGTCTATTTTATAATGTCAGTAGCACAGTAATGTATGATATGAGAAGGACGTACTGAATGGTGCGGCGCAGTTAACCTTGTTCACCCCGACGAAGAAGCCTTCGTTTAGTGTGAGAGTTTCGAAGACGTTGCTACGCTCGCGCATAGCATCTTGCTGCTTCTGGATGTTCTCCATCCATTTCCGCTGGCTGACGTAGGTACTCGCCCACAGGGTGATCTGGTAGTACTTGCGTCCCAAGTGAACGAACGTGATCGAGAAACCACCCTTGGTGTTGTTGACTGGGATGACTGGCGCGTGCGGGGCGTTCCTGAGCAGCTGCTTCTGACGGTTGTTCTGAGGCTTCTGAGTGGCGAACTCATCAGGCGCGGAGACCAGAAGTAACTCCAGTGGGATTGGCTGCTCGATGCTTAGTACTCCATCAGTAGTTTGAAACATAGGAAAATTACCCACCCGTCGGTAGACCTTGTACTGTTCGACCTTGCTCTTAGGTTTGACCATGAGAAGTGCATGGTCGAACAGGAACACCATAAGCTCCCCGCTATCGCCTTGTGATCCGCCACGCTTCTTGAGTGCGCCCTTGTAGATCATCTCGCGGCCTTCTTCTTTGAGACGGAGGTCCTGGGTCGGATGAGTATCGGCCGATCGCACAGAATTTTGGCACCAAGAGCTTACCACTTGCTCGCCTGGGCGGAACACCAGTTGCTGGTCGAGCTGGAGGAGGTTGAACCGGTTCTCCGCCTTACCCGTCTCGGAGTTGACAGCCTTCAAGAACTCGCGCACGATCTTAACCGCCTCGGGCAGCGCAATCTTGTCAGGGTTCTCTTCTGGCGTTTGCTTCAAGACGGCCTCGAGCAGGAGAGGGTACCTAGCCAGACGAGTAGTCGGCTTGGTCAGATAGCCGTTCAGCTCCAGCTTTCGTGATTCTGGTAACCGCTCGGTTTCCTACTCGAACGCATCAGCACACAAGGCACGTCACGCCGTCACCATCCATATCGCCACAAACCTCCACGAAACGCGCGAACTCAGGATTCGTGCTCTTTTCCTTCTCAAACTCATACTTTCCGTAGAGCTGATGTGCACCGTAGGAGACGAAGGGAGAGAAATGCGGTACAGCCTCAAGGAGCACGTCCCCGATCTGCTCGACCACAGCGTACGCCTTCTGCCGCTTGTTGAGCGCATCTCGGAGGCGAGTGTTAACGGCGATGATGTCGTTGATATTCCAAAACACCTGGGTGATGAAGTCCTCGCGTCGAGCTTCGGGGATGATGTCCTGTTCTCTGAGGGGTTTGATCCAGCACTGGCCACAGCAGGTCAGAGGGGAGCCGTACGGAATGTTTCTAGAGCACCTACATCTCTGAGGTATTCCATGTCGCGCACGAAGTCACGCTCGGTGTACATGACCTCGTTGATCGCCTCCTGTCGCTTCTTCTCCAGGTCGGAGACGCTGGCGACGACCTCGGCAGGTACGGTGTGTATCCATAGAGTTCCGGGTTCCTGTCATTTACAGTTTATAACCCGCGCAGCGCTCTGAACATGGGGTTTGGCATACCACAAGCTCGCCCAAGCTTTCGCGGCTGATCTGCTTCTTGAGTTCGCGCTGGGGCTTCATGTTCAGTCGTGCCTGCTGCTCCAGCCGCCTAGGACAAGCAATGGAGTAGCACAGCTGGTCGCGGGTGCATGTTGGCGAATAGCAGTCCGTCAGCAGAGTGAACACGCCCGTCGGTAGTGGCACGTCGTCGGATGACACGGATCCGGCGCGTGGTCGGGTAACTGGTGAAGAAGCACCGGGTACCGAGCCCGTCGGGGAGTCGGGGCGCGAGCCTTCCTTCTTCTCTGAATCTTCCTGGTCTTCTGCAGTCGGCGAAGGGCTTTCTTTCGCGTCAACATCTCCGCCTCCGCTGCCGTTGATGAGCGGTTGCGCGAGCGCCTTGAGGAGCTCCTCGTGCTCGTGCGGGACGTCCAGCTCTCCGCTGACGAACGGGCTCGGCAGCTTCGTACGGAACTGGTACAGGTCGTGTGAGCTGTCCCTCAGGCGGTGATCGTATGTGACTGCGTGAAAGAACTTCTGCGCGTCCAGCGCGCGGCCGAGGAGCAGCGCGAGGTTGCGATCCGTGGTCTTGATGATGTACGCGATCGTGTCAACGGCCTCGCGCCCATCGAACGCATCCTTGTACGTCAGCCCGTCCTTGACGCGATCCCCGAGCTGTATTCGCGCTTTGAACGCCTCCGCTACACGCGATAGTAATGCAGGATACACCACGGGCGTCTTCCGTGAGCGCGCCGCTGGAGAGTCGCGTCCGGCCGGTGCAGATGGGACGGGCGGCCTGCCTACGCGGCCTTCGAGAGCAGCTCGGTACTGAGGAGACATAGCAGCTGACATGGAGCGTGAACGATCGTTTATACTGCGATTTCGATGGAAGGCCGGACCAGGCAATGTCCTGGCAGACTCGGAAGAGCGGCGGCCGGTGGGTCCTGTATGAGGGGGAGGGCTGACAGATTTGACGGAGTGCACAGGTTCCTCGACAAGAGTGGATGATGCGGGTGAGATGCTGGCACCGGTGGCAGCGGCGCTTGCCATGGCGGTATCGAGTTGGAGAGGGTAGGGGCGAGACGAGGATGGATAAAAGTGGGTGTGGTCGGACCCACCAGCGATATTGGAAGTAACAGACAGGCGAGACCGTACACTGTTGGGGGTTGAGTGGCGCTGTGGTTTGCTGTACGCAAGCTCGCTCGAGTCGTCCTCCGTACCCGGGTCGCTCGGAGGGGTGCTGCCATCACCATTGCCGCTGAAATCGATGCCCAGATCTCCGTTGCCCGCGTCGATGTTCAGCCCTATCCTCGGCAGGTCTGGTGGCACGCTTTGTGAGGTTTGTGTGCTCAATGGACGCGGCCCCCGGGGCCCATTGGGTTGCGCAGTGGTGGGGGATGCGGGGACGGGTCGATCGAGAGTGAGATTACCCTGCGTTCTGCTCGCCTGCTGCCCGAGCGGGCTGTTCATATATACCTGGGCCTGGTACGCCTGCGCCGGAGTGAGGCCTGCCCGCGTCAACTCCTCGAGCGCAGCGTCTGGGGGTTCCTCCGGAAGTGGGGCAATCACCCCGGGCGAGTGGCCGACTGAGCGGGCGCGGCTTACTATAGATGGAGGTGCTAGTGACCTCGCGTACCCGGGTGGCTGCTGCGGAAGGTGTTGGGACGAGTACGCTTGCGGGGGCCCGGGGGCAGCCTGTTGGGAATTGGCGGGGTAGAAGGACTGCCTGTACGTGGGGGACGGGCCCGGCTGCTGCAGGGGCTGGTACTGCGTGGGGGGCGGTCTGAAAGAGGACGTCGATGTCCTGCGGTCGAGCTGGGAGCTATACTGGGGATAATAAGGATAAGCCTGGCCCGGCTGTGGGGGTGGCTGGTATGGCTGGGGGGAGGGGGCGAACTGGCCAGGGCCTGGAGGATGCTGTTGGTGGTGATGGGTCGCACTCGGCCGGCCAAAGATGGATTCGTATGCAGCATTCCGCTTGTCCGGTTTTCGGGGGCCCATTGGCCTGTCCATGGCGGCCAGAGATGCAGAGGTCGGGGGCGGGGGCGGGGACGATGTCGAGGGCGACGAGCAAGTAGGACAATCCCGTTAGCGCCGGCGCGAGACCTGCGCGCGGCAACTCACTCGGCGCACTCCCTCTCCTCCCCCGTTCCGGTCCCGGAAACATGCACAACACGCTGCTGACGTCGGTGGAGGCTCCATCACCAAAACATTTAGCCCATCCTTTCCCCGCACGCGCAGTTCCCCCACGAGAACGGCCCTGTACATCCGTCCTCATAATATCCATGGTATACCGGCCGCTATTACATGTGTCGAGAGGATATGCGAACAAATAAGATATACACCGTCCGTGCCGCGGCACAACGCCCCGCCGCGTCAGAAGCGCAGGAACCTGTGTTTCTTCTTCTCTTTCGTCTCCTTCTCTCCGTAGCTCGCGGTCGTCGTCGTCGATGTCTGCGACCCCGAGAAAGAGGGTACAGGTGACGGCCGCAGGAAGCTTCGCTTCTCCTGTGGCTGCGGAGATGACACAGGCGCCGCCCGTTGCGGCGGCGGCGCGTCGCGCGTGAAGAACTTCTGGTCGTATATCTCCTGTGGTGAGCGCGCCGGCGCGGCCGTCTCGCCCAGACCATTGGGCAGCGCCCTCGAACCAACACCGCCGATTTCCAAAACCTTGAGGTCGTCAACGAATTGCTGCGGGGTCACCGGATGCGTAGAGCCTATGCAGCAACGCGTCATATCAGGATCGGTCAAGTGTCTAGATGCAAGTAGAACGTACCGATGATGACTTCCTTGTTCAGGGACTTGGAAAGGGCGTACGCCTCGCGCATCTCAGAGTACGTCATTCCACCGGCGACGAACACGATCAGCCTCTGACGGTTGTCGTTCTGCGTGTTACCGCCCCGTGCAGCCTTGTGCCAGCTGGGCTTCTGGCTCCGCAGGGACACTGCAGGCTGGATCGCGGGGCTCGAGCGCAGGCTGCTGCTCGGCGTAGGTGCGGCAGCCGGGGAGTCCTTCACGTACGGGAACAGCGTCGGGTCGAGCCTGCTAGACACATGCTCCTGCGTGGTCGTCAGTCCCTTGGCGCAGAGAAACACAGCCTGTCGTCATACCTCCAGCACGGTACGCAGCACGGGTTTGTATCGTGAGAGCTCGTATTCCTCTTCGTTACTAGGCTTTTGCCTGATCTTCTTCTTCGTGTCCTTATCGCCCGATTGCTGATGTAGGATCGGTATAAGCGCGACGGTACCACCTGCAAAGTGGGGATGCCTACCCTGCTGATCCGTACGCCCAGGTACACGAGCGCATTCACCGCGTCCTGCTCGGCCATCGACAGACGGGCATGCTGGTACAGCCGCCGACGATCCTCGTCCGGCACGCCGTCGCGGTGTTGAATATACAGCGCAATGATACGGACCTTGTTCATGTTACTGCCGCGCGGTAGTCACGAGCGCGAGCGGTCATCACGAACAGAAGGCGGTCGTCTCTACGTCAGTGCACATGTCTAAAGGGTCCGACGACAGCAATATGACGCACATTACATCGCGGCTGTCCAGCAATGGGACCATTTCTTCAACGAGCGTCTTCGGTGCCTTGCCCTCCGCGGTAACGCCTGTGGCGCAATTCTACGAATCCTCGCCCGGTCAGGGTCTGGGGCTTCATTCTATACGTCAGAACCTATGGCGTACCTGTTCTACAGTCGCCAATGCCGGCAGCTTGTCGCGCTCGAAGATAGCCATACACTCCTGGGCCATGTTCAAATGCAGCGAGAACTGGAAAGTACCAGGTCAATAGCGACGTCTTCCCGGCGGAGCGCCGAACTGACCTTCTCCCGCTGCTCTTGGTATTGTGGCAAGTTGGCGAGCATGTCTTTCATGTCGTTCAAGTTCACGGCCCCCTCTCTATGGATGAAAATGCGATTAGGCATAGGGTCAACGTAGCACTCTTGACTATATACACGTACCCCTTGAAGCCTGCGTTGTCCTGGAGGAACTGGTTGAAGTCCGCCATGAGCTTGTCAATCGCCTCACGCATGTGCATATGCCGCAGGTCCGTCCACACGGAGTCGAGATCTGAGAGCGTCGCGACCTTGTCCTCGTACGCGCCGACCGCTGTCTGGAACTTGTATCTGCACATAAGGCGGGTCAATCACAGCTGTGGGCATTGCAGGACGCGTCTTCTACCTGTAAGTCGTCCCATCTTCAATCGGCAGCAGGTCATTCGCCATCGCCTGGTATGTGAATTCGTGCAACAGCGGCGCCGTCGCGTCCATCGAGCGGTCGGTGATGATTAGCGTCCCCCGTGGCCGCGGCGGGTCCGATGCTTTGGGGAAGTCCGGGTTCGCCTTCTTGTACTCGTCCAGGTTCTGCTGCACGAAAAACGCGAGCACCTTTGCGACATAGTCGCCCTCTACGCTCTCGAATGCCCGTGCGTCTGTCCCGCGCGCGAGGTTCGTCCGCCATCGGGCGCTCTGCTCAGTCGGAGGTGGTGGGCGGGTGCTCGCGTGGGGCTTGAGGGGGCCTAGTGGCGCGTGGTGGTTAGGCGAGTAGTACCTAATGAAAGGGTACTCGTTCAGTGTTAAACAGACGTTCGTGATCTGCAAGTAGGTCGAGTTTGATTAGAAGTCGATCAACATAGGTAGGGAACCATGCAGACCATCTTGCTCATAAAGCGAAGCTCCTCGTCCAACCGGTCCCGCATAGGCTTGAAAGACGTATCGCTCCTCGGCGGACTGAACATGTTAAAGAACGACCCGGGGTTGCGCAACGTAAACGTCTGCGCCTCGATCGCTGCGTACCCTCGCGCTCAGCCACACGCGCAGCACCCTCTATGCAAGCAGCACATACCCCAGAAGTTGATGTACAGTTCTTGCAGCGCCTTCAAGTACGGCTCGGCGGGCGACGACGTGAGCCGCTCAAACAGCTGCTCGGCCAGCCCTGCCCATGTTACCACCGTCAGACAACATGCCACCCGTCAGTGTTTCCCGGGGACACCGACCGCAACCGCGACCGCACAGCCATCCGCCCCGTCCCCAGTGGAGATGCCCTGAGGTCTTAGGGTGCACAGTGAACGCCGCTCGCGGCCGGTGCCCTCGCGGCATAGGGGGATGGACGTACCGTCGATGAAGAACAGGTGCGCGCCGGCATACTGCTGGTTCCCGTTCGAGAAGTCGCGGATGACGCGGTCTACGTTCTGAGAGGTCGACATCAGGAGGTACATCGCCTCGAACTGGGGCTGCGGCTCGCGGTGGGAGGTGATAGACTCGATGACTGTTGGGGGTGTGCACCGGAGCAAGCGCGATGGCCCGGGGATGGCATGGTGGATGAATCGCCAGGAGGGAGGTTGTGTTCAGCGACCACGCGCATCACAGCGGAGTATACGAGCACATACGCGTGACGTTCTCCTCCAGAATATCGAACTGCTTCAGCACCGAACCGAGGAGGCGTTGCGAGTGCTCGTCCACGACCAGGATCTTCCATCTCCCGGGCGGGTTCACCGAGCGGATCGCCTCTAGAAATTCTGCAGAAGAACGACACAAACGGTGCGCGAACGTACGAGCAGACCGGGGTGAGACGGCGCGGTGAGCCGTCGAGATCTATACGAGCATGCGGGGAGCGCGACGCACTGGCTCTAACGGTCGTTATCAGCGACGACATCGCACTTGGTTGGTAGGCAGAGAAGCTAGCGGTAGGCAAGAACAGTTCAAGACCAGCTCGATGCGAGAGGGCAGGGCAGAAGGCAGAGGGCAGGGCAGCGGAGAGTGGTGAGCCAGGGAGAGGTAGGGTCGCGCAGTGCTGTACACCACCGACCTCAGGACGCCATCCCGGTGGCGGTGCACACCCATCCGGCGATCTGCGCACTCGATTACGTTCCAGCCTTCCACGCGCAATCTAGCTCGTCTCCCCACCTCCCACCCGCGTACATAATGTACACGCAGCACTTGGTCCGGTCAAATGCAATTTCTACGGGGAAGCATACGGGTATGTGGATGAGTTCATTCGTCTAGCATGCATGCACGAGTCCAAACAATAAGATTGCTGTACTGCTAATTTTATAAGGAAGCAAAAGAAATCCGCCGAACAAGTCCGTGGAGGGAAGCCAAGCCCGCCCTCACAACAAGCTCGCGAGGAGCACCGCGCCGACGCCGACGAGCGCGGATACGGACACGGCGGTGCGCGGCGCGGCGCCCGACGAGCCGGACCCGCCGGTCGCAGCCGCGCTCGACGAGTTTGTGCCGGACGAGGTGACGTTCACGGTCGACACGTTCGTCGTCGCCGTCTCCGCGTAGAGGTCGCCCGCGTTGAGGCTCAGGCACTGGCCGATCGACTCGAGCTGCATACATAGACATGTTAGGCATTGGCGATGATCGCTGACGGAGAGAAAGACGTACGTTGAACGCGGGCTTGTGGTTGAGCGCGGCATCGAGCGTGTAGCCGACGGCGAGGTCGACGGTGATCTCGAAGAGGTCGTGCTCGAGCACGATGAACCCGGTGTCCATGAGCGTCGCGTTGCCGAGCAGGCCCTGGAAGATGCTGTACTGCTCCTGCGCCGTGACCGAGCCGGCGGGAACGTGCCAGTCTGCATCGCAGGTCTCGTCAGCACCTCTGTACACGGTCATATCTACCCAAAGGACGTACCGTTGGTGTCGAAGGGACCGCCGGGGCCGGTCGTCCAGATGATCGGGCGCATGCCCATGGCGTTGGAGATCGCACGCACACGGTTGTCGATGTCGCCGAAGGGCGCGCGCATGAAGGTGGGGGTGACGCCCAGCACCGTCTGGATCGCATGCCGCGTCCATCCGAGCTCAGCGACGATCTGCTCGTTCGTCATCGCAGTGAGGGGCTGCAAGCACATAAGTGTCAGCGTGGTGGCAGTTGCGTAAATGAGGTATACGTACGTGGTGCGACCAGGTGTGCACGGCAATTTCGTGGCCAGCCATGTACTCCGCAATAAGGATGTCCGGGTACGAGATCACACGCGAGCCGACGACGAAGAACGTCGCAGAGATGTCTTTATCGTCGAGGTACTGCAAGAGTTTCCTGTTCTGCGTGTTAGCATATATTCTCGCTGCAGCCTCGAATGATTTTTTTTTCACTTACGGCGCTGCGAACCTGTCAGCAACGATTTTAACACGGAAAGACAGAAGGTGCAAACTCACTGTAAGGGGCCGGGCCATCATCGAAACTGACGCCCCACGTCATCTTGTCAGGGCACGAAACGATATCGTTTCCAGACGTGTACCCGCCGCACGTCCACCAACCGCGCTCCTGCGCCTGAGCAGCCGCCGCAGCATCGCCCGCGCACGAACCGTCCTGCGTAGGCGTGATGTCGGGAATATCGTGCCCATCGAGCTCCTTCATCCACTGCTTCACCTGATCCGTATCTAAACCGCCACGCGTTTAACGTCAGCCGAACCACCCTTCATTTCCATCTGGGAAAGATTACGCACCAGTAGGGGGGATCTTGTCCAGCTCAGGCCAATCAGCCGAGCTGAACGCGACTGTCGCACGCACACAAATTAGCTCATCCACAACAACTTCACGTAAACCCCGTCATATTGCAGACGTACACTTAGTCGGGAGCGGCGGCGCGCCAGAAAGGTAAGTTGGGCTCGCGCCCGGGGTATATGTCGTCGTTAGCGTCGGGATGGCGCCGCTCGGCATGCCCACCGAGATGCTCTCCAGCGGGGGCACGCTGTACGACCCAGTGCCGATCGCCGACCCGGCCGCCGCGGTTGTGGCCGGCCCACTGGCCGGCGCAGCGGAGGTCGTGCCCGCCGACGCGGCAGTAGAGACGGTCGCCGCAGCAGATGTCGCCGCGAGCGCAGACGTGGCAGAGGTCGTCGGCGCCGCGACGCTGGCAGAGCCGGAGGACGCGGCGGCGAGCTGGCGCTTGTGCGCGACGTGTGCGTGGGCGTGGGGGCCGTGGGCGTTGACGCCGACGAGCTCGAGAGAGAGCGTGGCAGCTAAAAGAGCGGACAGCGCGGGGAGGGCGATCATGGCTGCGTACTATAGGGACAGTCCAGGGAACGCTAGTGTGTGTGCAGAAAGTCGCAGAGTTGGCGCAACTCGCAATGCGACCTTGAGGAGATATGAGGAAACTAGGAAGGGCGGTGGCGGGTTGCCAGTGGGGATGATGAGCAAGGAGAGGGAGGGAGGGAGAGGAGGCTGGGCAGGGAAGGGAGCGAGCGTGGGCGGGTCGGGTGCGCGAGGGCTGTAAAGAATTGCCGCAGAGGGCGATGGCTTGGCGACGACATGTTTCCAGGAGGTCTGGAGCGAGTAATGATCGCGTCAGTCGGGAAAGGTCGAATGAAGTTGTTTTCTCCCGTCGATAATGAAGCGACGCTTGTGTCGCGCGAACTTCAAATTCCCCTACGTCTACGTCCTTCAATGTAAGCACGGTACGCATTCTATGTTACAAGAGTACGAAGTAGTGCGGAAGGAGCCAAGGATGAGAAATGGCCGACTTGGCAGGGCGAAGAGCGCTGAACAAGATGAAAAAGGTCGATCGGAAGCCTGAAGGAGAGAGCGCCCGCTTGCACCAAGCGACTGTACAAAAGGGGTCAGGAACATCGCGGGCGATTGCCGCGGTACGGCTGGTGCCGCCGCGCCTCGTCTCCGACAACACGATGACTCTATCTTCATCTCTATTGCTACCTCCATGCACATAGTCTTGTCTAGTGAGTGGTTTGCACCGGAAGTCGCTATGTTATGATCAGCAGTTCGTGAACATCCTGGGGAGTCTACGTGGGCCATATGCGTGAGCACAACCATTGCCAATATCATGTCCACTCCAGGCACCATGAAGGTACGTAGATTGCTTGTTATAAGCACGTCCTCTTCCCTATGGAACGTAGTCATTATGAACGTCTCGCGATCGACGGCGCGTCCTGGAGGTGCAAAAAGGCACATGACCGCGATGCACGACGCGTCCGAGAGCAGGCGTGAGCGTGGAGAGCGGGACATGACGTCACCGGCGCGTCGCCGGGCCATGTGCAGCGCGGGCTGGCGGTATGGTATACTCCTACTTCTTACCTTCCGACTCTCAAGCACTCGGACACGACTCAACAATGTCTACAACATCCGGTCCCTCGTCTTTGCAGCAGTCAGCGAAAGCTCACACGGGCTCGCTCGTCGACAAATTCCAGCAGGAAGCACGCGAATCCGCGACACATACCTTCGAGGCCGTCGCCTCCCTCGCATGGTTATGGCCTCTTCGTGGTATCCTATTCTCTATCACTCGTAAGTGCTCTCAGATGCTCGCTATGCATGGATACGTTCTGAAGAATTCATCTGTGATATAGACCCACAAATAATCCTCTCCGTCCGCCATGCGCTCCTCAAGTCCATCCTCTCCTCCGCCGTCATCTTCGGCGTCCTCGCCTTCTTCACCTACATCCCGCAAATGGCCATCCTCGCCATCTTCACCGGGCCCCTCGCCCCCCTCATCGCCCTCTTCGTCGTCGGCGCCGAGTCCCTCCTCATCCTCTCCTTCCTCGCACGCGCGCTCTTCCTCGAGCCCGCCCTCACCCACGTCTTCGACGCCACGCTCCAGGCGAGCGCACAGGGGCAGCTCGTCCGCGACGGCAAAGCGCGCACCGCCGCGCAGGCGTCCGTCGCGAAGGGCGTCCAGGGCGCGCTCGTGAAGCCCCTCCAGGCGTTCTCCAAGGACGGCATCGTGCGCTACGTGCTCACGCTCCCGCTCAACTTCATCCCGGGCGTCGGCACCGTGCTCTTCCTGCTCTACAACGGGTACAACGGCGGCCCGGGCTGGCACACGCGCTACTTCCAGCTGAAGAACTTCAACAAGGGCCAGCGCGCGGCCTTCGTCGAGAACCGCAGAGCGGCATACACTGCGTATGTACCGACCCCCCCGTTTCCTGCTCGCCTGCACATGACGCTGACTACTTACATCGGAACGCGCAGATTCGGCATGTCGACGCTGCTGTTCAACTTCATCCCCGTCGTGGGGCTGCTCTTCAGCTTCACAAACACTGTGGGCGCGGCGCTTTGGGCCGCCCAGCTTGAAGCGCAAGCGAACATCATCGACAACCCGGACGATGGATCGGCGCGGGGCCGCCAAAAGGGAGAATGAAGCTCCTGACTTATGAAGAGGTTACGAATGAACACACGACTTGCTTGGACGGCCACCCCGTACGCTTTCTCATGACACATGTATAGTATTTGCATGCCACAGTAGTCTGCTGACAGCCGTCTCGCTCGATAGTACTATCACTTATAGCACCGTACTGGTTATAAACTCAATATCATGCACGACAGAGGTGGACTTTCTTGGCGATACGTTCGAGCCGATGATGCCCTTCAGGAGCATATTCTCGGACTTGGATGGGGAGAAAGCGTCGAGACGTCGAGTTATATGTAGTCGTCGCAGGTGATGTTAACGTTGGCTTCCAGTAAGTGACGCGGCTGCAGCAAGGCTGCAGTCCTAAACATGTCAAGCGTTTATAAACGTCGGCGGCCGGAATGGGTAAAATCGAAGGTGCGATTGAGTCTACGGATTGTATCCGGAGCGCAGTAGAGGAGAACGTTGCGGGATGCAGCGAGTACGTGAGTGGGCGTTTTTGAGAGAAGCCGAGAGAGCGAGTGAGCGAGTGAGCGGAGAGAGCAGTCAGCCTTTCTTGCATACTAGCTGGAGCGCCCGCGGGACAGCTTTGCACGAGCCTCGAGGCCCTTGAAAGCTTCAACGTCACTGACACTGGGATGACTTCTTCGCAACGACGCTACGTCTAACGCCTGCTGCCCTCTACGTGAAGCCAGCTGTCTATTCATGACGAGTCTTTGCACACACTAAAGAGATAAGTATACGTTTCCGACGTCGACATTGTACAGAGCACCGGCATGTACGGACGTCATGCAGCGAAGAACCACCCGAGTCCGCCGCGCTCGCCACGCAGGAAGCACACGCTCTGTAAGCATTGGGATGCCGAGATTTGACCGTCTAACGATCAGCGCCGCCCACACATCCACATCAGTCTCGCGGACATGTCAGAGATGCTAACGCTAGGCGCATCTTGATTACGGGGCCGACAGGCGTACGCGATCTCAGAAACAAACAAGTTCACCACCGGTGGCCCGCTCGGCGAAGCGCCGGGCTATGCTCGTCTTGTTGGAACCGTGGTGAGTGTTTTTGCAACATGACCGCGAAGTGCGATGCCCGCTGACGCGGCGCGACGGCGTCGCCTTCATCGTAGCATCCAGATAGGGGTTCATGCACATCTCGATGCTTGAATAAGAATACGACGTGCAAGCACCGCCTAACTTTGCGAGTGTCAACGTGTTGTTGACGGTCGAGCATATCCACAGTTCCCATCTGACGACACGCGGGCAATACCTACGGTGTAGCTTGCCGGCCGGCAGAGCCATCCTAAGTCGCGTTAATAACATCTCGGTATGAATAAATTTAGGCTGGATGCACATCGCTTAAAAGCCAGCCAGCACTGTGACGACTGTGCTTCCCGACTCGTATTCCTGCCTCTCGATTCGTCTGCGCTGCGACTGAGCATCCTAGATTCCGACTGCGAGAACATGTCATCGTCAGACTCTGCTACCATGGCACAAGTGATCACCACATATCAGGATTTGTAAGTCGGCGCCCTTCAATGCAGATCATTGCGGGCTCAACTAACGGTGCAACTGTGCAGGACAACAATTAACACAGTCGGCAATGTAGTCACAGGTACATATCTTCAAGTTCGCTCATCTTCCGTCCTGGGCGCTGTCAGAAAATGTTCACCCACGATCGATAGCGCTGCTCCTTTACGATGTCCTTCTCACCTCCGGACAAGAATATCGATACATCTGGCGATCACCGAAGTCCTGGGTCTCACGAGGCTTATATGTGTTGAACAGGTACATGTTTTTGCTATGTCTTCTTGTGGAGCTTGGGACCGTTTCGTCGATATCCGACACTGTGAGTGCGAATGTCCGTGAGCCCATTTTACACAGATTGAAATGAACCATATGTTAACAGAGGTATATGCTCGTTCTCAATCATTCATCGAATGTGCTCACTGATACTGGGCACGCTACAAGCTGCGCTTCGCTCGTCTGGCTCAGTAATATCTTGGGGTATCTGAGCCTGATTGCACCTGCTAGTGAGTTTGTATGCTACTCACCATAATGCAACCTGCTAACGATACACACCAGTGTTCACAACCCTGCGAATATATGCACTCTCAAGACAGAACAGGATCCTGAGTGGGGTGGCCCTGGTGCTCAGCATGGCGCCCTTCGTCATCAACGCGGTTAGTCCTCCGCTTTGTATAACGACATGCATTTGTTGATAGGCACAATTATAGAGCTCTACATACTTCCAGCGATTGCCTGTCAACCTTCCCACACCGCTGAACTGCTCTGAAGCTGACCCGGCCAGCAGGAGCCTCGACATTGGGTGGGTCTTCTTCCATCATGTGCACTGCGCTTACACATAAATTGGGCAGATGTTAGTCCTGTTGTAGTTTCTAGTGAACAGACGACTACAATGACTTATTCACACAGTGACCATCGCCGCGAGGAGCTCTCTGATCCTTGCGGACTCGCTCGCTGTCGTCGTCACCTGGTGCCAAACACGTGCGATGGTTCAGCTGAGGACAAGTACCGTGAAGCGGCCTTCCCTCGATCAAGTGATGTGGGAAAATGGTAGGTTCCACACGATGCTTGAGTATACATACTGATCTGCAACTACTTGTCTGCTATACAGGATGTGTGTATTTCTGGTTCGTCATCAATTGGTCAAGCACTGCAACTGGTATTTTAACAAGCTTGTGTGCACTGGCAGTGTACTGGTTTCCATGAACATGGTCAATATAGTGCTTGTTGTACTTTCGGTATGTGTCACGCTCAGACAGCTATGCATATAATGATCTTCTGTTTCCTCTGCAGATTGCTATGCTACCTCTGGATGATCAGTCCTCGTACATTCTGCTCTTCGTTGACCCGTAAGGCCATCACCCTTTCAAAATCCATCGCCGTTGCTGACCCTCACAACGGAACCCCCTCCATAGAATTTCCTCCATTTTAAACAGCCGCTTCCTGCTCGCCCTCCACGAGACGAACGCCCGGCTAGAAGGGGCGGCGGACACGTCCATATTCTCCCCCTCTCTCAATACCGGTAGCGGCGATGACTCGCGGGCAGGCTCGCATGAGCTCCCGGGATACCTCGGCGTCATCGGGGGCTCGATCCACTCGTTCCACGACGAAGACGAAGACCTGCAATCTCTCGAATTCGCATCGCCACAAGAGGAGGAGCCCCAGCCCCAGCCCCAGGAGGACATTCCGGGGAGTGGCGGGGACGGAGGCCATCTGGCGTGATCCTTTCATCTCCCCATTCGTTCCATTCACGCTGAAAGGACATCTTTTTGGCTTCGTGACATTCTAGAGTCGATTTGCGCGGTGTGGTACGGAGTGGCGTCATAGTACATATGTATACCCTACATAGATTTCATGTACTACTGCTGTGATCGTGACGTTTCACAAGAGACTGAGTATATGACCATCCTCTCCAACATGCCCGGCGCGGTCAAGCTTGGAAGCAATTCACCCTTCACCATTGACGTCCCCCCATCCGTAACGATGTGTCGGATATGTATCTTGAGGTACTCGGACATCTGCCCGGTCGCGTCGAACTTGTCGATATAGTACGTCGCATCCGAACGGCGATCACCGCAGCGAGTCGATGGCTTTTTCATCGTCGATGAGCCTAGGCTGCCCAGAAACTACCCGGGCAACGCCATGCACGTCTTCGCGCGCTTGTACAGCGGGAAGACCGGTCACGTCCACGAACTCCGAAGGTGCGAAGGTTCGGACGCTTGGCTGCGGGCGTCGGCCATTCTTCCAATCTTATAAGGACCGCATTCATTGTAAGCACGGCTTACACTGGCCGTCGATGTCCGGGCTGCAATTGCACCGACGCCGCGCCCGGGCTGTCTACCGATCTTCCAAGCCCCAAGCACATCGACGTCTATGTCATGAAGGTCGCCGTACTCACCAAGAATATGGTCACGCCCGAGGACGCGTTGAAGCTAGCACACCCGATCAAGCTCCTCGGACAGCGCAAGTGCATGGGGCCCTATGGGGCCGTAACGACTTTTCGTCGAATGCGCGTGTCGTGTTTGTGCTTGTATAATTCTGTACAGCCTGAGTGTGTACGCATGAGTGGCAGGATGTGGCAGGATGGTGGGAAGTAGACATCACCTCACGGCGATATACCGCCGACCGCGAAGTGTAGTGCGCGCATCGACGTCATGCCACCGGACGGCGGACCACACATCACCCAGCACGCTAAACTCGCTTCAACGCCAACAAAAGATCGTGTAACCGCTCACGGGCGTTATCCAGATAGTTCATAACCAAATGCGCATCACTAGTAAGAACGTAAATGAGGAGGGCGTGGTGAAAGCGGCGTAGAACCCACATGTATGTACTAGCGAATACTACCGAGTAGTCTATTAGACCGGGGACACGAACAGGACAGCAAAAAGACATGAATGAGAGCTGGAACCAAGAGAGCGTAGCGAATGTCAAGTCGGAGCCATATGTGCGCAGGGGGTGCTCGGAATGTGGAATTAAATGAGGGTGATGACGATACGGCAGCCAGTTGCCTCAGTCGTGTTGGGCGCAGCGCTCATGCGGCGGGCGCGGGCGCCTCCGGAGCGGGCGTAGGGGTCGCAGGGGTCGCAGGGGCCGCAGTGGACTCATGCTTCTTCGCCCGCCTCTCGGCGCGGAGCTGATGGTGCTTCGACTTGCCTGACGCGGCCTCCGCGACCATTCTAGTACAGCGCGCATGAGCAACTGTCACAGCAGAGCAAGTTCAACCGATACGCACCTCTCTAGTTCGCGTCGTTCCTCATCGGTCTCGTCGGGGACGGTTTGCTTGAAGATGGCACCGATCAGGAGTAGGCCCTGCAACAGGCACATGTTAGATAGAGCATGGCCAGCTCGCAGAACGTAGTGTACCTTTGCTCGGTTATACAAAATCTGATCAGAGACTCCATGTTCTTTGAGGACACGATCTACGACCTGTGCTGGGGGTAAGAACATGCGTTGTGATGCTGTTTACATTACACACCTCCCGGAGGACTTGCGAGACTTCGAAGCGGGTTCCTCGCCAAGAGGCGAGCATGATCTGGATGACAGGTCAATTTACCGTTGGAACAGAGGGTCGTACGCCCTACCTTTCCCGTGACATCCTCTTCTAATGCTCGGAGCTCCTCCTCGCCGAGCTCACCCTTGGCCTGGAGCTTCTCCATTTCCTATTTCAATTGTCTGTCAGTACTAACAAAGCATACCGAGCGGCTGACACACTCACCGCTATTGTCTGTTGTACACCGATACTAAGAAGCTGTCAGCATGGTGTCACATCCTAAAGCGGATCGACATACGCGCTCCCGATGACACCCCAAGCATCCTTAGCCATAGCACCCTTCTCCCTTAGTCGCGAGAAGAAGCCAGGACTGTGAACGAGTCAGCCGGTGTCAAAGTATGGAAGATACTCCCCACTTACATGCCGAGGAACTTCTTCGACTTCAGGAACGACGTCGCCTTCGTCATGTAGATGTTCCCAATCGTGTGCAGCAATTCAACGCCAAAGCTTTCCAGCTTCAGGTCATCCGCCTCCGTGTGCATCCGCTGCTCGAACGCGACCGTCTCCGGGTCGTCCTTGAGACCGGGATGTTTCGCCTCCACGAACGGCCGCAGCCGGTCGACCAACTTCTTTGCGAGCGTGTCGATGCGCTCTTCCATGTTCTTCCGGCGCTCCTCCTCGAGCTCCTGCAGCTTCTTCCGCTGCTCCGGCGAGATCTTCGCGCGCTTCTTGCCCTGCGCCTCCCGTTCCTTCTCCGATTTGTGCAACTCCTTGTCCTTAAGGTTCGACGAGGACGATGACGCCGGGCTCTTCACGGTGGCTGTGAGCGGTGTTTCCGGTACAGGAGTGGCAGTTACGGGGGTGCCGGGTGCAGGTGCCGGGGACGCTGTGCGCGCGGGTGAGGGCGAACGCACGGGGGTAGCTACCAGCGATGTGCTGGATTGCGGGGCTGGTGCTGGGGTCGCAGGCTCGGCTGCGGCCTCGGGCTGCGGAGAAAGGGGGGATGGCGAGACGGGTGCGCCCGCGGCCGACGCGGGGGAGACGCCCCCGTTCATCTCACGCTCGATCTCGGTCTTCTCCTCGTCAGTCATCATGGTCGTCGCGACCGAGGTCATTTCTTTCATGAGGGAAATCTCGCCGATCTGGGTCCGCATTGTCAGCGTTCAGTCCCGAGCACGCACAAAGGACACTCACGTAGTCCTTGAACCGCTCTCCTCCGAAGACGTTTGCGAAGAAGCCCGCGGCGTCCTCCATGCCAACGCCGCCCTCCTTGTCCACCATCTTAGCGCCATTCTTGTCGTATACGACGCGCAGGTTCTGAAGGAGCCGCTTAAGTTATACGACCCTGACCGAAATAAGGGCGGGGACTTACCGGATCTGAGAGGATCTGGTATGCTTTGCTGCACAATCCTCGCGTTACAAACCATTTCAAAAAGCAACGAACACGGGGAGACGAACCTGATATCCTTGAACTTCTCCTCAGCATCGGGGGAGGGGTTCTTATCGGGATGGTACTACACATGCGAGCGGATGGTCAAAGGTGTGGTGAAACACCGCACACACGACAGAGGGTAGACATGAGCGAAGCGCACAGGAGCCTGTGATGGTGAGCACGTACCTTGATCGCCTGCTTCCGGTACGCCTTTTTCAGGTCCGTGTCGTTCACGTCCGTCGGGACACCAAGCTAAAGGGCACGAAGCGGTCGTCCGGATGAGCCACCCACAACACCCCACGCGCACCGAAACGTCTACCGCGTACCAAGTCATAGTATTCCGTCTCAACCGGTGCCATTCTGCCTATCGCTGGTCTGGTGGATGCGCCTCCGATCGAGGCTAGTCCCTTGGAGTCGTCGTAAACGCGCGTTGAAGGATCGAATGTGCGAGGCGTTCAAGTGCAGCGGTGTCGTAAAGAAGCAGACAGAAAGAACGTTACGGGCGGATGAGAGGACGAGAGAAAGAATGCAAAAGCGGCAACGACAGATTGCCACTCGCGAGGCCAGCTTCTTGGCCGGCTGCAGAGCGCCTGCGCCCATGACATACCTTCCGCATCGCTTTGCTGCGGCTCAGCTGAACGCCGGTCGGAACCCACCATCGGACAAAGGCGTCGTGCACTCGGCATGTGCTTTAGGGGCCCCGGGGGGTAGTAGGAAGTAATTGTGGTATGACATTGATTTCTGTGGGTATGTATGTGCACATCTGCGCACACGACGGTCGAACTCTAAAGCTAGGGATACGTAGCGTACTTGTTGTGATTTGTGGGTGCGTGAGTGAACAAGTCTAGCTACAAAGTGATGCGGGGCGATGCTGGGGGAATGGTGATGATATAGTGTGTGCAGATAGATGCGTACAACCCAATAGTAAATATGTCGATAGATAGACCGTTCTCAGACGGGCGTATAGTATGTGAACCGTGATCGTTAAGAGTGGAGTCGAAGCAAGCCAGTAACCAAGAGGATATAGGAGCAGATAAAGAAAAAGGCTCTCAGAGCCTATGCCGACCCTGGGGGAACGTTGTGCGGTCCTGGTCCGGTCGAGAATCGCACCATCTTGCGCGGCGTCAGCTCGCTGGTGACGGAGTCGTTGTCAGAGTTCTGCGTCATCACGGACGGGCTGTCCGACCGCACACTCGACCCAAGCGACCCCTTCCTGGACGGAAGAAGCCGCAACATCTCCATCCTGAGCTTTCCGGGGAAGGAAGTCGCAGGCGCACTCTGGGCAGAGCGGGGCGTGGACGGCGCGTTTGATGTCAATGTCGTCATCGTCGAGATAGACGCGTCCGAGGCGGATGTCGCGAGCAGGGAGCTCTCCGCAGTACTTGCCGTACTCGACTTCTTGAGTGACGAGCGCGCGGGAGGAGGGGGGAGCACGACAGCTGACATGGAGGCGCGTCGTGTGTGCGCGCTGGGTCGTGTAAGGAGGTGGCTGTGTGATGATGCGCGAGGAAAGTCTACACTTCGGTTGCTGGGAGGGTGGGATGCTTGTGCAGAGCGGTGAGGGAGGGCATGGGGTGTGCGGGATATATGAAGGCCCATCGCGATTTGCTCTATCGTCGGTCGAGTATCGGGCCTATCGTGGAAGTTGTATGGGGAGGGCGTCGGCGCACAGCTCTCTGCTGGAGTTGAGTATGTTACTCCCTCCTGAAGTAAATCCCAACATATGAGCATGAAGAGCGCGCGTAAAACACTACGCTACGCACCGGCTGTCCCCGTTCTCGTCTCTTTGGTGAGCTGTAAGACATTCGGCGCATTGTGTGCATGATTTTGACTGCGGTGGTCCGAGTATTTGAGGAACTCGATGCCACATCCTGGGGTGGTTGATTTCTGGGATCCCAGGGGCCTGTAGGCAAACCGTTAACGACAGGCTTCGATAGATACCAGGCCCGGACGACGTACCTGGTTCGTGTACTTCGGCAATGGTTGGAACAGGCCTGGGTTGTCGGCGACGGTGAGGGAATATTGAGGACATCCCTGCAGATAGCTGCAGTGGAGACACCTGCAGGAGACGTGGGGGGAGTGCGGGGGACGTGGAAGGTGGAGGAACCAGCAAGAGGAGCGCAGAGCGGTCGGCCGGGGGAAGGCGTCACGCGAGGGCAGGCACCAGCTTGCAGGTGAATTTCCGGAATATCCACACGTGGCCGAAGTGCGTGTCCCGATTTGGCAACTCTTCAAGTTTCTCTGAGGCGCTCCCAACCGCTGATCCTGATTTCAAGACCTCGCTGGTCCTCGTGTTTATATACATACGATCCTGAGCATGCTTTGCATGATAAAGCGAGAAGATAACCGTCCAAGCCCCTGTATGTCCGTCGGCCGGCCCATTCTCAGCTTGTGGCTAACTTAAGCGTATACCGCTATCGGGCCGGCGATGATGACATGATGTACATGACATCTGACGAATAACCTCAGCGCCCGCCGGGAGCGCCGACGCTGATGAATGCCTCACCAAGCACAGCTCGGCCGATCGTTACTTGCTCACCCACCTCCACCACATATATCTACCTACAGGCTTAGCATACCTCGTACCTTCCGCATCCTTCTTGTAGGCATGGCCTCCAACGGCGAAATTACCATCACAATTTCCCACCGAGGGACTACGCATCCACTCTCACTCCTCCCAGACTCGACTCTCGCGTACCTGCAAGCTCGGCTCGAAGAGCTGACGTCAGTCCCGCCGGACAACCAGAAGCTGCTCTACAAGGGCAAGAAGTCTGTATCTCACGATGCCACTGTCATCAATGCCGGTCTGAAGGACGGTCTGAAGGTACAGCTGATCGGGCCTACAGCGGAGGAGCTAGGTGGACTGCAAGCCACCGAGAGCGAACACCAGCGGAAGGAGCGTATACTCCGAGAACGAGCGCAGAAAGTTCACGCAAAGGTATAGCACCTTTCATACATGCGGTAGGATGCGCATTCTCATTCGAAATCTTGTATGCAGGTCCGGTCCACAGGCAGCGGATCTTCTTCCTCCGATGCCAATTACACCTTTCATCGCGTCGAGCCACTTCCTCACCTACCCAACCCGGCATCTGCGCGCGACTTGCTCACTCGCCTCGCCAACGACCCCGCCATCCGACATGTCATGCGCAAGCACCAGTTCGCCGTTAGCGTCCTGACCGAGCTCGCGCCACACGAGCAGCCGCACCTCCTCGGGCTGAACGTCAACGCCGGTCAGGCGATCAAGCTACGCCTCCGTACCGACAGGTACGACGGCTTCCGCATATACAAGGAGGTGCGGCGCGTGCTCTGCCATGAGCTCACGCATAACGTATGGGGCGACCACGATAACAATGTGAGTGCTACGTCTGCCTCCCGTGAATGATCCACAAGCCTTGTGTGCTGACGGACACATTTATCTCAGTTCAAGGAGCTCAATTCGACTCTCAACCGAGAGGTCGCGGAATTTGAGTGCGCTGAGGCGGCCGGCACACACCATCTCACGGGCGATGGCTTCGAACCGACGTACTCTGCGCTTGAGGCCGAGGCGCAAGAATATGTCCTTGGCGGCGGCGGATCTAGCGCAAGCAGTGCCTTCGATTCTCCGGAGGAACGCAGGAGGAAGGTTCTCGCTGCGACGATGCGACGACTGCAGAAGGAAGAAGAGGAGCTTGAGGACAGATGCGGGACTGCTACAGGGCATGGGAGTTAGCTCATAGGTGTGTGTTGCGGTGGGACGTGGCTGTACGGTAGCTTACATGTGGCGTTGTAGAAGATGTACAGCGGTGTATTCGAAGCCTTGGATCTAATAAATGTACAACATCATACTTGCTGAAACACATTGCCAACCCTGAAGAAGTGATGCTCATAAAATACGCTGTTCGAAGGTACTGACAGATCTAAGCCATCCCGCGTTTACTCACCGTGTAGTAGCGCTCCGAAGCCCCCGCAGTCCGTCCCTGGAGCTCGGCTGTTAAGCCGTTTCGCCCATTCATATCTGACCCTGGTAGACTCAAAAACATTCAAGGGGTGTAGGTTTGTCTTCCGAGGAGTCATGGGTGGCCGGAGTAGAAGCTACTGTAGGCCTACTGACAACCGATCTTAATTCCGTGTTCTAATGAGGAAGCATGGCCGCCTGGCGAAATGGCATCGCGTCTGACTACGAATCAGGAGATTGCAGGTTCGACCCCTGCGGTGGTCATTTTTTCTTTCGTAACACGCCCGTATCTTCGAAGTTGTGGTGCGTGAGTTGTGTATGCCTCTTGTTGAGCACAGGCTCTCACTTAGCCGGCATGGGCCGCTCGTTAGATATTTAGACTAAATAAATAACTATCCGGAGCATCTCCGCTATTGACACACCTTTGGCTTAGTGCTGAATTGAAGATCAGTCTACTTATATCTCCCAGCTACCACATGCAATTTCGCCTGAATGACTACGCATGTAGCTGCGCTTTCTTTCTTTTGAAGGTGCAAAATGAGGACATAGCGACCAGCAACAAAAGTGAGTCGGCCCAGGATCGAACTGAGGACCTTCTGTGTGTTAGACAGATGCGATAACCAACTACGCCACCGACCCATTGAACGATGAAGGTCAATGAGCATCATTACATGCACGCAGGATATCGAGACACCGTCTCCGACCCAATGCGCCGCTATGCGCCGTGGAACGTCGAACCTCGTCGAACTCGACTCACGGCTCGACCATGACATCTCCACAATTTGAAAGGTTTGAACTCTCTAGCTATTTACTGCCTTTTTGATTTGTCTTGGTCTCTTCATAGCGAGGCTGTGATCACTTGGGGGTAAAACCTCGACGCTGTCCTACGAAATCGAGACGGTGCACCTTGCGTCAACAGCCGGCCACCCGTGGTACAGACCAATTAGACCAATCACCCAGTGGTCACCTCGAAAGACGTTGCAACTTTCCTGAGGGCCTCGCGCATCGCAAACTGTTTGATTTGCATGAGCTAATTCCCTTCCTCGGTAGCGTCAGCCTCTTCAAGCAGCCATACTCTGCGGCTGACTCGGGGCTTACCTATACGTGCTATCACTTGTCTGAACTGGAGCACTCTATTGCCGTACACTCTCTGGCGACAGCATGGCTCTGCTAACCAGGTACTCTCGAACCCTGCTCATCTGTGTATTGCTTTCTGGTATCAGGCCTGCCTTCTCTGATGACGGGATTGGCCTGCCATGCTCTGCCAATAACGACCATCTGGACCCCGCCAGCCACAAGTTCCTCAGTGACTGCAGCGAAACAACCTTCTGCTCTGCGGCCACAAACGGGACCTGCCAGCCGCGTCAGTGCCGCCGTGACGAATTTCCTTTCGGCTTCACCAACATTACAGCGCTACCGGCGTTGTGCCAGAACGGGACCTACTGCCCCGACGAAGGGAGCGGCTGCAAGCCTCTCTTAGCGGAAGGGAACGCTTGTCAGCTGGACCGCGACGACCAGTGCGCGCCACCTCCGAATTGGATAGACGTCGCCAGCAACCAGAATTTCGACGGTTCTCTCTGTCTCCAGTCCACTTGCACGTACGCTACCGGTCATTCGCGACGTTTTGATTCTCATCTTAACTTTTGCGTGCACGGACAGGTATGCCAACATGACACTGGGCCAGCCATGCATTCTCGACGACGTTACGTACATCGACATGGGCCCTAACGGCGAACAGTTCAGCAACACAGTGACGCGGCACAACTGCCAGACACCGCAGTTCTACTGCGATGCCAGCTTGAAGGCATGTGTGCCGACCAAGACCTTAGGAACATCTTGCATCACCGATCAGGAGTGTCAATCTGTGGGTCTCATTCATGGCTGCTCATGGGTGGCTTACTGATACGGCGTGCATTTCAGTTCAACTGCGCTCCAAATGGTGTATGCGCCGACCCTCCGGAAACGCCAGCCCGAGTCGAAGCTTGGCAGATCGTTCTGACCGGTCTAAGTGTTGTCATTGGTATGTCGTTTCCGGCCGACGTATATGTACGCTGAACTTATCATTTTGTAGCCATGGTCGCCACCGTGATTATGCTAACCTTGGTACACAAACGGCTTCGGCTTCAGCGCTATCGCGAGATACGAGAGTACTACGAAGAACAGATGAAGTACGTACTCCGACCTTTACGTTCGCTCTGCGCGGCACTGCTGACCCGTGTACAGCCTACGCAAATCGTTAGCTGCATTACATGCCGCAGCTGCTGATCGTTATACCGACGAGAAGCATCGACGCGACTAGCTCACTCGTCAGCAGGAATCTAGGATAACTCACTTGCCCTTCAATATTATCTCACTTCACGTATCTTACCCTCTTTCCATCTCCATCTGGTTGTGCCATTATCCATTGATGCTCTTAGTGGTATACATATGTTTTACCTTGTCTCCCCTAGGCAGACGAAGGTGATCTTGTCGAGGGGCCAGCTGAGTAACTATCTGACTTCCGGATGTGTCACACTGTGTTGACGCTGAACTGCATATCGACGTCAACGTTCATGACATCAGATTGAAATAAATCATGCATTGTAGCTCTGTGTCCTCAAATATTTTATTCCAAAGATGCTCAATAAGTGACTGTCGAGATGTGCGGTGAGTCTCTCTAGTACAGTTGGAAGGTCACCTACGGCGCCTAAAGGTTCCTGACATAAGCGCACTGCTATGATGGCGGTGAGGCGCTTGTGAGCATCCGACTCCGTTCTCCCCACATCCACCACCATGGTTTGCAAGAAGTGTGAGGCTGTAAGCACACCAAGTCACAAGCAACCCTGCAGGGGTGCTGACACGTACCGCAGAAAACCTCCAAGCTTGCTGCGCCCGATCCGTTCAAGTCTACTTCGTCAGCCATTAAGGACGGCTCGCGAAAGGTCGGGGAGAACAAGCTGCTCTCGCGGCCGGGCAGCTCTAAGAACCGGTTCCAGGTGCGTATACTACACGGTGGCATTTGGAGTGTCGCTGACGTCCGTCTCCGCGACCTGCAGCCATATCAGGGTAAATGCAAGGATTGCAAGTCCACAGTGACACAGAACAAGGCGAAGTACTGTCATGGTGCGCCCTCCTGAGCCCCTACCTTCGGACATGCACGTTCTGACCTCGCTCTAACGTGTCTAGGCTGTGCATACAAACGAGGCGTGTGCGCGATATGCGGCAAGCAGGTGTTGGACACGAGTGGCTACGTCATGTCGGCGAAGTAGACTCCTGGGATGAAGGTGCTGTCACTCGTTTTCTTCACTTCCCACAGCAGGTGGCTCGGACTTGGACTGTCTAGAGGTGTACGCTGACTCTTGTATGCTATGTATTCTAATATATCCCGCTCTTACAACGTCATTCCACTCTGGCACAGGAAGCTCATGGTCTTACTATTGGCTCCCCAGTCACAGCATTTTTGGACATGTCGACACAACCAAGGTTCTCGTTCGTGTCTCAATGTGCCCTGCGCTACATTAGCACATATTTTGGATGAGACTGGCCCTCAGGCCGACGCGCCCGCATCCCGCCCTTCCTCGGTTCCGTGTGGCTGACGAGCTGACCTGACCAGCGCATGCCCGGGCCCCTCCCTCAAGGTACAAAAGCGCGATGCTGGGAGCTAGCGTTGCTCCTCGTGGATCGCACACCGTCGACTTGCTTGATACCGACCAGTATCGCAACGGCCTCTGTACTGACACACTCCACGGACCGATCTCGCGCAGGCCAAGCACGGAGCGCAAACGGTTCATGAAGCACGGAGCAAGATGTTCGAACAACTAGGGGACCACGTACGGAGCCATCTCTCGCCACCTTGGACGAGCTTTGCTGATCCTTCCGCATGCAGGGCTTTTACGGGTTCGGGCCAGTCGTTGTCTCGAAGGATGAGCCGCACTCGTACTTCACCAACGCACCCAACGAGTGCCGACGGATCGAAGGCCTCCACGACACACCCTTCTCCACATATAGCCCACTCTCAGCGCCATCCTCTGCTTGCCCATCCACCCCCTACTCCTTCCTGTCCACCCCATACTCCTCCGTCTGCTCGCCTCGACCACACAGCCCGGGCGACGGCGCGCTCTGCACGTCCGACTTCCGCCCGCTCCGCGTACTCGGCAAGGGCGGGCACGGCACGGTGTACCTCGTCGAGGACGTCGTGTCCGGGCGGCACCTCGCGATGAAGGTTGTCGAGAAAAACGGTCTGCGCCTGCGCGAGTACCCCGCCGTGTTCGAAGAGCAGACGGTGTCGCGCGCGTTGGCGGCGGGGGGTGGAAAACCATGGCTGGCGTCGCTCCAGGGTAGTTTCGAAGATAGCGATAACTTCTACTTCTTGACGGTGAGTGACGAGGAAGTCCGGGTGAAGCGCGTACGCTGATGGAAACGGCTCTCTGTAGGATTACTACCCGAGCGGCGACTTGCGGATGCGCATGAACAGGGAGGGCAAGATACCGGAGAGCCAGGCGCGCCAATGGTGTGCTGAACTGGTGGGTCCCTCCTCCTTGCTATGCGGTCGGTTCCAACGCTGACGGCGACGCTTACAGCTCGTCGCGCTTGAGTACCTCCATAGACGGCGAATCGTCCACCGCGACATCAAGCCCGACAACATCCTCCTCGACGACGACGGCCACATCGTGCTCGCCGACTTCGGTATCGCGCGCCCGTTCACCCGCGAGGACAGCGACCGGCCGTGGAAACGCGTACATCCGTGGGGCCAGCGCACGAGCCTCGACGGTCCCCCAGATGAGAAGAGCAAGGTACTGGGGAGGAGAAGCGCAGATGTGACACATTCGATGGTGGGCACCCCGGGGTACACCGCGCCGGAGGTGTACTCAGGGAAGTATTCGTACGCGGTCGACGTCTGGGGAGCTGGCGTTGCGCTTCATTGCATGCTGGTAGGGAAGGTGAGCACCGTTGCTCGTGGGCTTCGAGATGATGGAGGTGTGCTGATGTGTTTGCAGTTGCCCTTCGGACTCGATCCGAGACAGCAGCGGCTCGAGGAGCTCATCGCGCGTACGGACAGTGTGCCTGCGGATTTTGACCTCTACGGCGTGGTGGACACTGACGTGCGGGATTTGCTGACTAAGGTACGTCCAACGTATGGCGTACGGAGAAATTGGCTAGATATTGTCGGTGTAGATGTTGGAGAAGGATCCAAGGAAGAGATTGTCGATTCGCAAGTTGAAGAAGCATAGGTGGTTCGGGGGAACGTGAGTGATTTCCTCTTGAAGGGAGACTGCATAGGCTGATCGGATCCCTGACAGCGACTGGGACGCGCTCGCGCGAAGAGAGCCAGCTGTCCAAAGGTACGAGTCCGACGCGAGCCTGGACTGCGATGAGGTGAGCGCCCCTTTGAGCGGTGGGCTGGCAGATTTACCAAGAGCTGTCGGCAGGTGAATATTCCGTATGGGAGACCATACAGCGGGTTTGAAAAACCGCCTCATACGTGGTTCGCGTGGGTGTCACCAAGTCTGAGGAACGGTACGCCCTGCAGCACCAACTCGTCCGGAGAATGGTCCCTGGCTTCGTCCTCTTACACGATGATCGACATCAACGAAGAGAGCGACGAGAACTTCCAGGGATTGCGGCGGCAGACGACCATTGCAAGCGTGCTGAAGGGACCGAACGTGGTACGGAGGATGGGAGGGTGGCTCAAGCGCAGAATGTCCATCTCGTAGTTTGCCGTCGATACCGCCTGCTCCCCGCATGTAGCTCTTGTTGAGATATTTCAGGCTGCTACCGTAGCGTTGTGCAAGCAGTCATATCAAAAATACCCACGCAACAAGTCAGGGAACAGAACGCGGAACTAAAGCAGAAACCAATTCACCTACCAAGCGCGATCATACAAGAAATTAGCAATATTGCCACTTGAAGACCATCCAAACGGTCCAGCGTCTTCGTTCCCTTTCGTCCTCGCCTTCGGCGCGGTCGACACTCCACGGACGTTCATCTGTAGCGCCAATACGTCTCTCTGTGAGTTCTTCCGTGACGAAGCCAGCACCGGACATGAGGCGCAGGAATGACTGGAGGACATAGCGGCCGGTGTGCAAGCCAGCGATGAGGTATATGCGAGCATCCGGAGAACGTCTGAGAGTGCGCTTTAGCGTGTCGAGGAAGAGATGATGCGTATCCGAGTTCCACAGCGTGTCTGCAGCGAGAATGATGTCAAACGCGGGAGCATCATCTGTCGTGGCACCAGGTGGGAGCAGCACAGACGGATCGGATCCCCACGCATACGGAACGACGCGACAGCGACTACATGCGTCGTTCCGCCTGACGTTCTCCTCCAGCGTGCGGATGAGAGCGTTGTCCGGGTAGTCGCTGCACATCACTAGCACGTCCTGGTAGTTCTTCGCTATGAGGATGCTTGGGAGCCCTGCTCCTGCGCCGAGCTCGAGAATGTTCAGGGTCCGTCCCTCCTCCGCGGCCTGTTTAGCACGGCGGTCGATCTGTAGATCGAGGATGTGGTCTGCGACATAGATCGAAGCCGACCAGATTGACGTGGCGTGCAGAGCCCAATTAGCGGCCTGTGTGTCCGGAGTGGTCAAAGCGACCGTAGGACCTCCGTTTTGCGCTTGGTACGTGTAGAGTGAGCCCGCGGAGCCCAGTGCGATGGGAGCATGATCGTAGAGCGTCTCGAGAGAATCGGAGAGGACGTCTTCGGGTTCAGACATCCCAGAGCACAGGCACTAGTAGAGACCTGCGACCCGAGAATGGCAATGAGATCGCGCAGAGCGGATGGTCGACGTTGAGAGCAGGTCGGAGGACAATGAGCAGGAGCTGTTTGACAATTGTTTGTGTTATTGGTTTACGGGCGCTACCGCACAATAGCCAAATTAGGGGCTTATCGGCGCTGGCCCATCATTTGATAACTGCCGGTAACCCCAACCCCTCTCCTCCTTCCCCCCTCTTCCCTTACATCTTCTTGCTGAGTTCCCCCACACTCCTTGCTATGGGCGACGCGCTAGCTTCTCCAGACAGGTTAGAAACGGCTCACGGGCTACGTGGTGGAATCGGACTTACGCGTGCATCCGTAGAACTGCACCCGTTACCAAAGTAACATACGCCGGACGCCAGAAGGTACGTCTCTCATCACAACTCTTCAAGATCGCGCCAGGACAAGGATGAACGCGTCGTGGACGTGTAGAGAAGAAGAGAGAGCATCATCAGCTACAAGGAGTGCGTATCCGTCTCTTCGCGACGCGCTAACCACGGGCTGACCGCTGTGTGGTGGCTAAAGCGCGTCGTCCGACGAAGAAGGCGCTCAGCAAACCGAGAACCCACAATCATCCCCAGTGAAGCGCAACGCTTCAACCAAGGTATGTCGTTTGTGCTGGCTACGGAGGCTAGCGTAGTGCACATTGGAGGGTGGGAGTCGGAGAACGGGATTGTCGCGCGCTACTAGTAGTAGTACAGAGCAACCCGCGACAGAAGCCTATATATCTACGGTCCGAAGATGAGAAGCACCGAGGGCCCCTGTCCCACGCTGAATGCTCCTCCCCCATCGTCCTCCGTCCTCCCACTCTACGCATCGTGGCCAGTAGCTGAACGACGACTCTTACCCTCTAGATGTCTACCAAGAACCCTTCCCCTAAGAAAGTTGACGTCCAGTGAGTCTACCCTCACGATCGCTTGCTACCCGGATAGGTGCAGTGTGCGAGCAGCATGCCAACTCTTTCCATAGTCTCCCCGGACCGTCCCCCAAACGCCCCCGACACGACGCCTCCGAGTCCGCATCTGCGAAGAAGCCAGTGAGCAGGGCCCGAAAGGGTGCCCACTCCCGCGCGGGTTCTGTCGCATCCATCGTCCGTGAAGACACCATCGACGCTAGTATGGCATCGCCGACGAAGCCGGCGTCGAGCATGAAGCCCCCATCTACGATCATCCAGTGTGTAATTTCGCTTGTCTTCGTGTCTGCCCCCCCTCATACCTTGCAAACTCTCGTAGACGCACGGAGACTCCGGAGGAGGGTGCAGACGACCGGTCCTCCATCGGCGAGTCGTCTAAGGCACGTGCACGGAAGACAGAGTCGGAGCGCCGCCAGTTCCTCGAGGAGGACCCGAGCTCGGGCGACGTCGAGGCACACAAAGTCTTCTGCAAGGCCTGTGATAGCTGGGTTGAGCTTAACCCGAAGCGACGGTACATCATGCGGCTTTGGCTCGAGCACAAGAAGCAATGCAAGAATACAGCTGCAGAAAGGTGCGGTTACTGGATGGACATCTTGAATGTGATAGGTTCTGACTAGCGGTTAGCCCGAGCAAGACCAAGACGGCTGTCGCAGAGAAAGTTGCAGAAGAGACAGCTGAGGACGATGGGGCTTCCATTGCCGCGACGTCTGTCGCAGATGGTGGTCACCGCCGGGTTGTGAAAGAAGAGGACCGAAAGGCGATCCTCGAAGCCGACCCGCGAATCAGTGAACTCAAGTCAGACTCGGCTTTCTGCAAAGACTGCCAGAAGTGGGTCCGGCTCTCCCCCAACACCAAGTACTCGCTATACCACTGGCGACTTCATACCCAGAAGTGCACAAGCACTGTGTACGTACTCTCCGTGTATGCCGGAGGGGTTCTGGCTCACCTGTCCCACCTTTACAGTCCAAGTTCTCGAGTTGCGACCGCTCAGAGGAAGCTGAAGATCGTCAATGACGCCAATGTGAAGGCATTCACCGCTCGCAGTGTCGAATGTAAACTCTGTGATGCGACTATCGAGCTCGAAGGAAGCTCAGACTACGACCTGACGAAGTGGGAAGAGCACAAGTTGACCGTGCATAAGTATGTCAGATTATGCAGACGATGAGGCCGACGCTAACCATCGCCCTAGCTTGGAAACGCCGGTCCCCGAACCCCGCACCCTCGTTGTGCCCAAGTCTACCGAGGGCGCAACCCCGGCGACACCTCGTCCCCCACCATCCACAGCCTCCACCGAAGAGACGGTGGTTGCGACTGATTCGTCTCCTCCGCGCAAGGGCACGAAGCGCGCGCGCGAGGATGACGAGGAGGAGGTCGCCGTCGCCGAACGCTCTGTGCGTCCCCGCGACGAGGCGTATACCGCTCCGGAGGGCGAGTCCCCCGGCTTCCTCAACTGGATCGTTGCGCCCGTCAAGCACTTCTTCCGTGGCTTCCGCGAGGGTTTGGCCGGCTCAGGTTGATCCCGGTCTGTGCTCATACCCTCTCGTCACCGTATCTACTTACCCTCATGCCCATCTCAATACGTCACTCCTTGCGTAAACGTTTCCCTTCCTGATCTGACCTTGCCACGCTCACTTAAGTATTGCTATTGTATCTGTCGCTCATTGCTTAGCTACCCTTGTTTTCCCCCGAATATCCAACGATCCTTACTTGTTCCAGGTTGGCTACAGTACTGTACACACTGCGAGAGCCTCGCGCAATGCGATTGGGATACCCGAGTCCAAACCGGGCAGGCGATGTGCATCCGCGATGGTCCTGCGGCTGTGTACGTATGGCACGCGTGAGGCGCGTCGACGTCGCGTCGAGAGCGCGTCGCGGCGGGGTTTGCCGAGCGATATTGCGCGCCGTCCTAGCCTCCTCCGCACCCCCCAGACCCGCCTCCACGCCTTCCCTCCGCCCCCCTCGTCCCCACGACCGGCCTGCACGTGTTGCGAGCCCGCCCCTTCCCAACCCCGCCTTTTTGTCCGCAAACTACGAGAGCAACGGCCGCGCGCGGGCCTGCGCCACATTCGTGCCACCCCCGGACGCGGACAAAGCACGCACACAAAGAGGTGCACGCGCTGTGGCCGGCACGCTTTGCCTTGGCCATCTGCCCTTAAGAGACGCGGCGTGCCCTCAGACGCATACCATCATCACCCCCACAAACGCCCCTTGACTTTGCTCTGCTACAGACTTTGCCCGTCGATCGCCACCTGCGCCACAATGTCTTCCCCCAAGGTCTTTGAGCTCCCGGCGAGGTAAACGGCTTTGGAACTGCTGGGCTTTATGTGCGCTGACTTTGGGCTGGTAGCGGACCCGTCCCCCTGCCCCACCATGCCGCAGAAGAAGCCCGAACTCAGAGCCCGACCAAGAAGCGTTCGGCGGATGTCCTCGAAACTCTTACGCCGCGCCAGAAGAAAGCGCGTACGGACGCTCTGGAAAGGTCCGTTTCGCACTCTAGACCACACAACGGGCGAAGTGGCTAATTCCTGGTGCCTTCCCACAGAGAACGCCGCCGTTACGAGAAACTCAAGGCGGATCCGCTTTGCCATGTTAGCCCGACGTGTGGCCAGTCCGTGCAGTGCGACCGATGCGGTGCGCGCATCAAGTTGTCGGACAAGAATAACTACGATGCTCAGCACTGGACGAAGCACCGTGGTGTCTGCAAGAAGTGGTCGGACGCGGACGCTGCGGCAAGGCGCGCGCAGAGCAGTCTGGTGAGCCTTTCCCCTCGAGCACCATTCCACGGACCACCGAGCTGAATCGGCGATGGTGATTCACAGGGGAGGCGCAAGACATCCTGCACCCCAGAGCTGACCGTAGACGGCGCGTCCGAGGGAACGGGGACGAGTGTATCCGTCAAGAGCGAGCCGGCCTCGTCCCGCGCACCCTCGCCTTCTGCTTCGGCGACTCCATGGCTAAACCACCGACGACATTTCGAGACCCAGCCACTGGATGCGCACGCTACGTGCGCGGGATACATGTCTATCGCGCACCCCGATATCGCCACCGTCCCGCCATGTACAAACTATCCCGACCTGCTGGAACAGATGCAGGCATGGACACCGGCGCGCCTGAAGCAACCCGTCTGTTTTGGTGCCCCGGAGGTGGACCAGGCGAAGCTGGCTCTGCGTACCCCCGCGCGATGGCCTGGGGCTTGGTCCGAGGAGCCCGACTCCGACTATATATCGGACAACAGCGACATGGATATCGATCCTGCACTCTTGTAGGGCACCACGATATCGTGCAACCTGCCTTGCGCCCCCTTTCGGCATCATGAACACCCTACCCTCATCCCTTTTACGTACCTTATCCATTCATCATTGCTAACTTACGCTCTCCTGCTTTCGCACTTCCCGCCATGTGTCATGTATCACCTTCAAGTTCGAGAGTACTGCCGTTTGCTTCATGTTTTACGTATACCTTGTCTTGCACCTCGTCCCTCGCGCCCCAGTTACCCTGTACATTCTCCCTGTTGTGCTTTTACCCGAACCATAAAATACGGGACGCCCCTGTCTAATGCTGGTTCTACCCCCTCGCACATACTTACATATCCCCTTCGCCTGCACATATACACGCACGCACCGGAGTACATTAGTAACGCCCCGACGGCCAATTACACATTCTCCTCTACTGGAGGCTGTATATTACACTTGCTTCTATCGAATTACAGGCATGTATGCGAAGAATGGAGGGGAAAGACTTGAAGCTTGAACATCTAACGGCTGGTGGGTAGAGGTATTGGGTCAACATAGTCGTCGGGCGGGGTCTTCACGTTGCCGCTCGTTAGTAGCCTCGAGATGACAGGGTCCCGTTCGGCCGTACTTCCTCTATGGACGAACAGTCAGGTGTAAGATATGAGACAAACGCGCTGAGGCGAGATATACATACAGTACTCGCGTGACAACGTCCCGGAGGATCGCACCCGCGGGGAGCTCGATGATCTCGATTCCCGCGAGCTCGTGCGCACGCGTCGGGCCGATGTTGAGCACCAGGACGGGCTTGCGCTTCTCAATCGCGTGCTTGACTAACCTATAGAGCGCGCCGGCGGACACAGGCTGAGCGATGTCATTTGAGGGCATGCCGGAAGCGAGTGCCTACCTGAATGCCGAGAACGTCGCCAGAGTGGTGCCTACGATGAACAGCCTATCATGCATGTCTACAATCTCAAAGCTGCGGCGCGAAGATGCGTTTGAAACTGGCGCGTTTGACTGTATGTGACGAGAGAGGGCACTTACGACTTGTCCTTCACTTGAGCGGATATGGACTCTCCGAAGAAAATAACCTCGGGCTTGAGCTATCAAAAACGGTAAGTGCTCAGCGCTGAGCGTTAGCGCAATTGAGACGCGAGTGAGATACCATTGCATTATGGCGGTTCTCCTGCAGGCAGCGCGTGCATTCTGGAACAACGAATTGGTCGTACCGGGTACCTTCGGGGAGAACGACCTACGTTCGATGACACTGAGTCCCAGGAACCAGCGCCATTAAACGTACAAGACCAACTTACATCTCCGTCCGGGTTCGTCCTCGGTCGCGAGTCGGACCGTTCCAGCTGCTCTGCGTAGGCCTTCCATTGGGGATTGGCCACGCCGATCATGTCCTGAAAGCTTTGCCTATCCACTGGATGTCCATGAGAGCATTTGACACTCTTTGGTTCAGGACGCATGTCAGTCCAGGGTAGCGAGCACGGTCCGGCCTAGACGCACATGCAGGGTCCCATGCAGTTCCAAAATTCCTTCCGCTCTTTTTGCATCGTCCCAGGCGGCGCGTATAGCTTTGTGGTGCAGACCGTCCACATTCTGCGTGATGATATGGGGCGCGACGGACGCGTACTGCAGCGCGGCAAGGGCGAAGTGAGTAGGATTGGGCTGAGCGTCGCGGACGGGTGGGTAACCCAAGTATGAGCGTAGCCTATGCGCAGGAGCGTAAGAAGACGCGTTGGCATGGGTTTAATATACCGAATGTACCAATATCTTTGCCTGTGCGCGCGTCGGTCAAACCCCGCAACGCCGAACGAGGTGAGTAATACGCATCATACCTGAAGCTCACTCCCCTCGGCGTTGGCTCCATGAGTTCATGATACTGGCAAAGCCTCAGCCTCTGTAGAACACAGACAGTAAAGAAAACATACAAAGATGGGTCTTTGCCATTGTCAGTCGCGCATGGAACTCGGCGCAGCGCGAGAGATGACGCACTTGTAATTCGGGTTCAAGTAGCTGCCCTTCTCGCCTCGGTACGCGCGGATGCCCGAGTCCACGCTGACCCCTGCACCAGTGAGAACAGCAACATTTCCAGGCTCGAAGAAGCGGGCGATGCGGTCGACAGCGACGGCGGGAGAGACGGTGGGTTTCTGGGTCGCAGCCCGGAGGACGGCGTCCGGGATGGTAGGAACAGAGACACGCATGTGATACAACCGCCCGCGCTCGCCGCGCTTCTTCCCCGCACCCGCCCCAGCGCTCCGCCCCGCTTGCTCCCCGACGTCGACCACGATGAACAGGCCACCCCCTGCTGTGCTTTCTACGCCTGGGTTTCCCCACTATGGGCTGGCTTGGTCGCCCTTCCACAGCAATCGTGTCGCGCTAGCCTCGTCTGCTAACTACGGTCTGGTCGGGAACGGGAGGCTGCACCTCGTCTCTGTCGGACCTGGCCCCGGAGGCGTGCCCGGCCTTTCAATAGACAAGTTGTGAGTACATGGCGGTAAAGGCAGGCTTCAACGAAGTCTGATCGAACTAGCTATGAGACACAGGATGGTCTCTACGACGTCGCATGGTCAGAAATCCACGAGAACCAGCTGGTGTCCGCGTCCGGGGACGGCTCGCTCAAGCTTTGGGATGTCATGATCAACGTAGGCCATTTTCGCCTCGTAATCAGTGCACCAGATCCAAAGTGCCGCAAGCCCCTGTAGGACCTGCCAATACGCGCATGGCACGAGCATACGCGCGAAGTGTTCTCCGTCGACTGGTCAAACATCAATAAGGACCAGTTCGTCTCGTCCTCATGGGACGGTACGGTGAAGCTGGTAAGTGCTCACGCTCCCATCTGTAGACATGCCTGCTGACTGGGCGTAGTGGACGCCGGACCGACCACGGTCAATGACGACTATCCACGCACACCAATCCTGCGTGTATCAAGCCGCCTTCTCCCCCCACCAACCCGACCTGATCGCCACCTGTTCTACCGACGGAACCGTCAAGATCTTCGACCTCCGCGCCCCAGCCTACACCCCTTCTGGGCCCACGAACAACAACTTCACTGCGCCGCTCACGGCCGCGGCGCTGACTGTGCCCGCGTCCGGCACGGAGGTGCTCTCGCTCGACTGGAACAAATATCGGCCGTTTGTGCTCGCGAGCGCGGGCGTGGACAAGGCGATCAAGGTGTGGGACTGCCGCATGGTCAAGCTCGGCCCTGAGGCCGCGCAGAACCCGGCTGTCGGCGGCGCGTGCGAGACGCAGCTCATGGGGCACGAGCTCGCCGTGCGGAAGATCCAGTGGAGCCCACATCGCGCGGATATGATTGCGAGCGCGGGATACGACATGACTTGTAGAGTGTACGTCCTGAATATTCCTTCGAGCGTTGTGCGGGTGTGACTGAGTTGCTTGGACAGATGGACGACGACGCCTCCTCCTCCTGGGGGGAAGCATCTTCTGTATATCCACGACCCACACACCGAGTTTGTCATCGGCTGCGGGTGGTCGTTGTACGAAGAGGGCGTACTGGCGAGTTGTAGCTGGGATTGCAGATTGAATGTATTCCGTGTATAGTATGAACTCGCCTGCGAGAAACCCATTCGGAGGCAATGCGCCATGTGTCCGTGTGCGGTACTGGAATGGCGTGCACGTCGGAGATGGGGCCGGGAGCTATCCATCGACCTTGGTACGTCGCAACCACTGCCTCTTCCCTTCCGTAGCTGATGAAAGTGCGTGAAGGAATGCCTCACTAGCTAGTGCAACTACCTCAGTTCGCTGTCAGAATGTTAGGCTCGACAGATGGTGACAGTTCTAAGAACTCGAGTTGGTACGTAGCCTGATCAATTGTCCGAGGACAACCACATACCAGAGACACCGCCGTTGGGTTTCTCCGCCTACATACATGATCGATGCATGAGCCATCGACAAAGGTGCGTCCTCTTGATGGTCCGCCATCGCGTTACTAATCGTTGACTCCGTCAAGATTGATTAACCTCGACAGCGAACTCGGATGGCAGGATCCATCAACGTCTTCTATGCCGTCGAGCCGTCCACCATGAACCACAATTTCCATCTAGACATGCTACCATGCGGTAGTCTCTACCCGCCGGCTTCGCAAACCTGTCCAACGGATCGATGCCGATTTGCTCCTGGATTGCAACCAGGCTGTGGGCGGTGCGTCGTCTGTACCGTCCCAATGGGAAACGCACCTCCCGGGCTTTATGCCCGCAGCGCGTGACTGCGCGCGCAATATGTGCGGCATGGTAAGTAAGTACGAGTACGCATCCGGTGTTCGGTATCTCCGAACCAGTGATGTTCTTGTGTTGACAAGCGAGCCAGGCAGGAGGCAGTCCTCCGCGTCTTCCGCAATCCCCGTTGGGGACCTTGCCTCCTGGAACGTATCACTGCGATCTGTATGTTGCCGTCCCGCCGCTCTTCAGACTTCCTCAATCATCATGCCCGCATGCCGAACGAAGCGGAGAAGACACGTACGTATGCAGGGTGCAATGACGCCATCACACTCCTTCGCATACCCGTCCGTACGCCGCACACAGCCCGTCGTCTTCCTCGTCCAATGACGCCTGCGAAATGCCCAAGTCAGCTCACATCCTCTACCATCTTCTGTCCATGTCACCCGTAGCCGTCTCGAGCTCATCGTCAACTGCCAGACGTCCAGCGCGAACGCGCTCTCAGCCGGATCGCGGAGATCGCAGGCACGATTCCTCGGCCAGTGCAAGAACTCTCAGCATCCCGCCGCACACTCTGACAGCCGTCGCCAGGTGCGTCATGGCCGGTCCTCACCCCGCGCTTCTAGCTTCGGATCGCGTACGGCACGATTCGATTCAATCAACGAGGGTGTCGGCATCGGGGAGGGGGTATATAAGAACGAAGATATCGGACCCGACGCGCTGCTGCTTCATGAATATCCGCCACCCCCCCCAGTTTCGACTTCCCCGGACCGCGGTTCTCGTCATGCATGGAGGGCGGGGCGGGCGTCCGCTTGAACACTGCAGCCACGATGTTTAGTGCGCTGCGGTAGCTCTCGGTTGCGAGCGTCGACGTCGTTCGCTGTGGCGCCGTTGCCCTCTTACTTCGGCGCCGTTAGCAACGACGAGGCTTGGCATAGCAAGAGGGGATATGCCTGCCATGGAGAAAGTGCGAACGTCGCACATGGAGAGCAGGGGTTTCGAGACGATAGCAATGTGTATATTGCGTACAGTGAATGAATGTGCTACACAGAGAACGTAAATGCGACAGCAGCGCGATGTACACGACCTGCAGAGACCCGCACGGCGGACCCCCGACCGACCCAAGGAACCGGGAAAAGAGACGATGACAACATGGAAGGAGTAGCAGTGCCAATAAGCGACGTATAACAGTATAAGCGGGCCCTAAAGATAACAGCCGACGGCGCGTCGCACCCAGGACGAACGTGTGGGGCGGCTCGCTGGGAGAGCACAGGTTCGTCGCCGGGGCGCGGCCCCGCGTGCGGACGCGTCGGGAGGGGAAAAGCGAGCGAGTATTGGCGGCAGCGCACAGGCGGTCTATCCTGGGGTACTAGGGAAAGACGTACGTAGCACTACACGAGCATCGCGGAAGACGCGCCCGCACGGGGCGCGTGTGTCTAGGACGTTGGGTTTGTACAGGCGGCCCGCCCCGGGAGAACGGAAGGGAGAAGGGAAAGCGGCCGGCGGGGGGCGGGCGAGTATAGGAGCGTAACGTAACAAAGGAAAAGACAGACTATGCGAGAGCGGACGTGCGTGGGTGCGATGCGGCGTGCGTTGGGAGGCGTGCGTGGGTATGCGAGTCTAGGGACAGAGCCGTCTATTGGTATACGGAGACGGAAGCGATCTTCCACTGCGCGACTGCAGGAGCAAACGAATCAATCAGCACACGCCCGCAGCAGCAGCAGCTCGAAACATGATGAGGACGCACCGTTGAAGTTCGTCTTGTCCGCGATCGCAGACGCGCAGGTGCCGGGGCAGCCCGAGCTCTCGTACGCGGGGCCCGCCCAGTCACCGCAGAGGGTGATGTCGAAGATGAGGTTCTGCGCGAGGAAGTGGGACATGATGTCGCACTGCGTGTTCGGGAAGAGCGCGGTGGGCGTGCCCCACGTCGACGGGTCGGGCTTCTGCGCGGTGATGTCCGCGGGGATGCTCTCGCGCGGGAAGTACCAGACGGAGATCGCGTCGGACTCGAGCGAGTGCGCGTACACGCCGCCGGCCTGCATGTTGAAGAGGTGCCCGAACGTGGTGTTCTCCTTCTGCTGCCACGCGCACCCCGCGTTGTTCCCGTTCGAGGACTCGCAGGACGTGCCGAGCAGGTTCGAGAGCGCGTCCGTCGCCTTGTCGAGCACGCAGCCCGCGCCGCTGTGGAGCGTCACCTGGTTCTGCAGGTTGTTGTTCACGCCCTCTGTGGACGAGGCATATGGTCAGCGCGCGGCCGAGAGCAGTCTGGGCTGTACGCACCAATGATGTCGATTTCACCGGCGTTGGGCCACGTCTTGGCGTTTCCAAGGGACCAGTATGCGGGCCAGACACCACAGCCGTGGGGCATAGAGTAGATGTCGGCGATGAAGAGGCCGCGCTCCCAGGCCTTCTTGCTGCTAATGCGGATGGAGTTGCGCTTACCGCCGGCAGCGACGTCGGAGGTGTCGTCGACAGCGATGACAGCGGTACCGTCATCCTGGACGTACGCGAGCTTGGCCGCGGCATCTCCACTGACATAGTTGACGAGACCGTTGGTGGGGTCGGGGTCGGTGAAGAAGTCCCAGCCGCTGAAAACAAGGTCTCAGTAATCACTCAAGTACGCGCCGACCAAGGCGCGTTGGGCGCTTGTTTGCAGCGTGCAAACTCTACATCCACCGACGAGCACCTCCCAGGGAGCGAAAGGAACAACGACTCACTCAAAGAAACTCTTGCCCTCGAAGCGGTCTACGAGCTTGTAGGAGGTGCTCCGGGGGACATAGGAGACGCTGCCGACCTTGTTGTGCCTGCGGTGGTGCGCGGAGTGGTTGGGCACAAAGGCAGAGGAAGTTGCGGCAAGCGCGAGGACGAGAGCAGCGAGGGAGCGGAACATCGTGAAGGAGGGGAGGGTTGAAGGAGGGACGGGACGGGGCGGGGAGATGAAGGAGGGAGCTGAAGAGATGTTCTGTATAAAAAGGCGAGTGCTTGTGCTTGCCCTGGCCATCAACCGGCCACATGCGTTTGGGGGCCGACACCCTTCCTTCTTCCGTCTCTATGCGCTTTCCCACGCGTCTCCGGAACACCTTTTGTCCCTCCTCGCCCAAACAACGCCCGACAATTGCCTTGAACTCCCCCATTGTCCTCCTCCCATTCGCCGTTCACACCCTCCGCCTTGTCCATGTCTACAGCCACCGTGTAAGGGGCATTTGAGCGTCGCAGGAGACAACGCTCGAGCAACACGCTACGTCCGCTTATCGATCGCGGCACAGCCACCCCGTCCTCTGGTGCTCGCCGTTGCGCAGGCGACTGCGCTCCACTTTACCTGCTCGATCCGGCACCGACGTACCTCCGCCGCCTCGCCTCCTCCCGATTTTCGGTTTTGACACACCCGACAAAGCCAAGCCCTTGGACGACGCGAATCCCGGGATCGACACACCACAAGGCGCATCCCGAGCGCCGGACAGTGGTAAAAGTAGAAGTCGGCGCTAGCACGTTGTTGCGCGCCGTTCTAAATTTTGCCTCGATTAGGAAGCGCCACGCTTACACCGCTCCGCCTACGGCCAACGCCGTTCGTACAAACCTGGAACCGCCGCTCATTCCTCCGCAGAGCCTTGAAGCTGCAGGCCTCTCTCGTTCCTGTCCGGATGGCACATTACTCAATTGCGTCAGCCACTGGACTGCCTGGACTGCGGGCTCCACTGCACCGGTGGGAATACCCATTCCCACTTTGAAATCATGATGAACTTCGCGCGCCGGGACGAGACGCCGCTCCATGAAAAGTTTGTGCCTGCTTCGCATGCAGAGCACTCTGAAGACACCCGCTCGATAACAGGTGGTGCGTAACACAGGTCTCCTCTCCATGGTACTGCTTCTCGCGCCCGTTGCTCCAACTCATCCATATGCACTGTATAGCGTTCCTGACACGGGCCCTTCATTTCTCTGTAGGATGCCAAGGCTGTGTGCATTGTCAGTTGCTCAGCCTGGAATCAGGTCGCCTTCTTCCGCCTTTGATCCTCTTTGCGGCGAGTGTTGACCGACACACGAGGACGCGAAGGGCGGACTATCAGCGGCGCATCAACCTAACAGTTGCTCGCTCGGTGCCCTTCAATGTTTGACACGAACGGCATTCCGCTGAACCACCCGGCACACCTGCTCGCATGATTATCACGCAAAGTGTCATACACACCTATCAGCAACGGGAGAAGCCCGTCATATAGGATATTAACCTTCCCAGTCCATGTTGTATCCATCCCCTTGGCAGACATGCTAACACGGCCTCTTGACATATCATTGACTAGATACCGCCGGAAGCGCGTGCTCGGAGCCTTCTAGCATCCATCCGCCGACTTGGGCTACGCCTATCACATTGCTCGAGACACGAAGAGGGCTCATGCTACCGCCTTTCGACCACCAGGCGTCATTCAACGTGTGCGCCCACGCGCCGCGACTTCTCGATATCAAGAACACGATGCCCATCGCCCTTCCCGTGAGCTAGCAGGTTCTCGCCTGTCATGTCTCTACGAAAATGAGTTGCGAGCAGTGCGCCGCCGGATCCGTTCCCGCACCCCCGTGATACAGTAACGTGCTTTCATCTTATGGTATCATTCATAATTACCGACGCTGCAGGCGAAATCAGGGAACCACGAACAGTAATCTCGCCGGCACGAAAGTCCGCACTATGCACAGTCGCCGCTACCATGCATAAGTGTGTCGATCCTCGCCCGCGCCGTGCAAGCTCTCAGGGTCAACGTTTCGAGGACGACTGGCACACGGATGCAGCATGTCGGCGTCGCGTCTGCAATCCAAAAAAACTCCCAAGGCGAAAAACGGCGGGCCCGACGCCGTGCGCACTGCACGCTACGACACCCACGGTCACTGGTATGTGCGTGTCTTAGCAGACCGAAGCAAGTCATACGAGCAACATGGCCGTTGTTTCGCGCGGTCTCTCGAAGCGACGCCTGCACCACGCCCCCTTTTGGAGAATGCACAATGCGCTGGTACCGCGAGGACTTCCAACGACGGCACACATACTCCCCAACATTCTGGAGAGCCGACTGTCTCCTGTCCGAGGACGTTTGCGAGTGTACTTCACCGATCGCAGGACGGGCGGACCCGAGGGGGACTTGTGGGTCCAGCTCACCACTTACAGCCCAGTGCAGGCCGCGGATCTCGTCCTGGTACATCCGAGGACCTCCATGACATGAACATCCACCGATGTTTTCCGTGAGTATCCCTCTCGAGTGGTAATTTCGGTGATCACGGAGCAGGTCGATGTCGCTGCTGCTTGAAATCGACTGGGCCATGGACGATCGAGTGGGCAAGGTGAGCTTTCCGCACATCGGGTCGGTGGCGTAGTTGGTTATCGCATCTGTCTAACACACAGAAGGTCCTCAGTTCGATCCTGGGCCGACTCACGTTTTGCCTTTGTTCGTGAGGAGCTTTCAGAGTGTTTTGCACGGTCTTGAACCAGGTCGTTGGACCGGGTACTTGTTGAGAAGTCTGGGACAATGGAGCGGTATACGTTCGTGGAAGTGCAATATTTGTGCGCCTGTCGCACACTGAGTCTATAGAATTGGCTGTGTACTACTCCTTACATGATGAACTTCAGGATACTTTGATACATAGTGCGCTGGAGGGCGAGAGCTTCAAATTTCGACGACAGCGGACAGAGGTTGTATGAGCGATCTCGAGGCGCGGAATATGGGCAAAAATGACCACCGCAGGGGTCGAACCTGCAATCTCCTGATTCGTAGTCAGACGCGATGCCATTTCGCCAGGCGGCCGATATGTGTTGCCCTTTGTGCGCGTTGATATATCGTATGCGCGACGCTCAAGCGCTCAAGGCGCAACTTCGTCTTGTTGTCGTCTTGCATTGTCTTCCGCCTCCGAACGTGAGGCTGGTTTACGAGCCTAGTCTTGCATTGCGTATCTCTCTCCCTCTCATCCTCAACGTACTCGGAAGCAGCATCCTTGAAGACTGTATCCTCGCGCTGTACTTGGGTCCACTTCTGCCGCCCCGAAGACACCTCAAGTCACGTCTCGGGCTCGCGCATGGCTCGCACAACATACGCTTCTGCTTCAAAACTCTACTCTGAGACCGCACACCTTCGGAGTTACTACCTGCTAGCCAACCACCATAAGGGCACACAATCACGCACTGCAGAACGAAACTCTAGCTCAGGAGAGCAGGAAATCCCAAATTTAAGACGGTACAACTTCTAGCTCGACTACAAATACACCCGAACTCGTGTCCAACGTTCTGTGACTTCGGTGTGTTTCTCCTCCCGTCTAATCGTCGTCCAGGGAGGGGAATTCTACAATGCCGGCCCCGTCAAATGCAAGGCGGTACTCAAGCTCGTCCTCCGCACCCTCCGATGCCAGCTTCCCGAGCGGGGACACCCCCACGACGGCCGAGCGGCGCTCGAGCGACGCCTCGAGCGCGTGCACCATAGACCAGCGGGTCGCGCGGTGGGCGTGCTCCTGGAGAGGCGGGGTGGACCCCCGCGAGCTGTTTGTGGACTCCGAGGAGGCGTTCGACTGGGGCGAGGACTCGCATGCCGCCGACGTCTTCTGCGCCCGCAGCGCTGGAGTCTGGCGGCCTGCGATGAGCGCGGTCTTGGGCCGTGTCGAGGGCGATGTCGTCTGCAACAACACGGACGTCAGATGCGTCATTCGGACTGGACGCTCGAAGGCAGCGACGTACCTCGGCGGCGGCTCTAGCAGCTACGTTCACCGGGTTGAATGGGTTGAACTCTTCGGTGAGTTCCTCCATCTCTTCGCGCGGGCATCGCTTGGCACGGTTGGCCGTTTTGGTCTCTTGCTTCAGATCGGTCTACAATGCACACCTCAGGTCAGACACGCGGCATCACTCGGCCAGACGCAGGGAGTACGCACCTCCCCGGCTTCTCTGACGGCGATATTGATCGAGCTGAACGGGTTGAATGATTCGGTGAGTTGGTACGCCTCCTCCCGTAGCTGTTTCCTGTCGATCGGCGTGTATTGTTTAAGCGGGACTAAGCCTGCCCACCACGCGGCCGCCCATGGCTCAGTCGGCGCAGGAAGACCATGTTTGACTGGGGCCTGGTGGTTCGCAAGGCCCCATCGTCCAGGTGTGGCGAACGTTTGAGGGCGCGTCGCGCTGTCGCGTTTCGCGAATTGTTCACCACCGACTGCTCCCCAGCTGCATGAGGCCTAACGTCGGACGCGTCTTCAGTCTCCGCGCGCGCGACGACGCGAGGAAGGGCGACTCACCGTGGGTCGGACTACCTCATCCCGCGAGGGGTCCCACTCGGGCGCGTCGATTGCTCGTCGCGGTTGGTGGAGGTTCGTAGCCAGGACGCTGAAGAGAGTCTCGGCAGTAGTGGACGAGGCCTTGGCAGTGCCGCGTGCAAAGGAGGATGCGAATGAGTTGTTGTACTGCATCGCGAGCGTTGATGGATGGGTAGATTTGACTGGAAGGACCACAGCTAGGTCAGCGTTTTTCCTACGCGCGAGTACACGCCAAAGTCGGCAGTGGCTCACTTGGTTGGGCACTCAGAGGACGTTTGATGATGTGCACGAACGATGTGGGAGAGAGAGGGCGGGATGCGTCGCGCTTTATAGACGGTGGCCATTCTTGAACGCATTGACACTGCGGGCTCAAGTCACGTTGCCGCGTCGGGACAATGCGAGAGGCGTGGGGGGCCGCTTGGCCTCTATGTGTGTGGCCTTTTGCGATCGCGTCTTTGCAAAGGTGCGTGTCATGTGTCTGTGTGCGGCATTGTTGTGCTCGTTACTGATTCTCATGTTCTGTTTTCAGCCCGCTGATGCGTACATATCAAAGCGTCGATGAATGCCTCAGGTTTGAGGACCGTTGGGCGCAAAGGGCTCGTCTATGCCGCTGCGCTCACTATTCCACCGCTGCGCATTTAGAGGCTTTTGACGGTTCATCGGACGCAGGCGCACCTTCAAGATACTATTCCCGTCTTTGCGGTCGTGCGGCCCGACGCCACTCGATAACCACCAGCGTATGCTACAAGCTCTCACCATCTTGGTGCCTTTGGCTACAACCGAAGCTTCTTGTACATCCTGTTCACTGCGACTGCTCTTCAAAGCAACACTCTCAATACCTACTTCCGTCGAGACCGTTCGCTCTTGCTTCGCGTATCCCTGGTATTCTATTGGACAGGTATGTTTCCGTGTGTACTAACACGCAGTACTGGTGATGTTTGTATACACTTCATATGCATAATCAACGATATAATGGAGCGCAGCAGTATTCGGATATTCACACATGGGCGCCGCGAAACTCGCTCGATAAATGGGAGGCTGTAGAGATGGGAGGCTGTAGAGGGTACTGATACATTATGGTTGCTGATAATACAGATATATCGTACAATCAAGAAACGGGGCCGAATAGGAGCACAAGTCAGCCACTTAGACGTTCTTGTTGAACTCCTGCTGCGTCTCGCCCTTGTCATGGCGGACGTTGCCTAGAAGGACACACGAGTCAACCACCAGCCTCGCGAAGGTATGCGAGAGTCGCTACGCACCTGCGGCCTCCTGCGAGCGGTCGCCAGTGACGGCACCAACGACGGCATCTTTCTTGCCGCCGACGCGGTCCATGGTGCCTTCCGCGTAGCCCTTGGCCTGGGCGGCCTTGTACTCGGTCTCGCCCTGGGCGTGCTCCTCCTTGCCGGACTGCGTCCAGGTCGACGCGCCGGTGACGTTGCCGATCGTCTCGACGACGTTGCCCTTCACGGAGTGGTACTGACCGGTGGTCTTGCTAGAAGACAGGACATGCGCGTCAGCACAGCTCGGTGCAAGGAAACGGGGAGGCAACGTACTTGGGCTCGCCGTTGGTGTTGTAGGACATGGTGATGGAGGTGAAGTTGTGTGGTTGGGCGTGAGTGTGGGTGTGGTCGTCGAGGATGATTAATTGATTTGGTGAGGAAAGACGGTGCAGACGGCGCGCCTTATATCCTCGAGTGGGCGCGACTTGTCACCCGAGACGGAGCTGGAGAGGAAGAGGGATGCGGTGACGTCAGAGCATATGGAACGCCAGATCAGGCGATGAGATCTGGAGGTGGGTGGACGACGTCACTGACCTTCCCTATATAGCGAGCGCTTCGTACTTGCTCGCGACGTCGGTGGCGTCCCAGACGAGGTCGGCCTACCGCTGCGTCAGTCGGTGGGGCGCACCTCCATCGGCCGCAGTCCTTGCACAGCTCGCGCACCACGTCATGGGCTCACATGTCTCTCGCCCTCGTCCTGGATAACGTATAAAAGCTTGGCAGATCTCGCAGTGGAATCCTCACTACCGAACTTTGTTCTCCACATCTCCCACAACACCACTTTCACGACTCTCCACTCCCACGAATCAAGCACCATGTCCGGATACAAAGCCAACACTGAGGAGCCCAAGTACGTCTCTCTTGTCGCCTTCACCGTCAATATCTTTACTGACAGAGCCTTGCAGCAAGACTACCGGCCAGTACCACTCGCTCAAGGGCACCGTTGTCGAGACCATCGGCGACCTGACCGGCGCCCAGTCCTGGAAGCAGTCTGGCCGGGAAGAGCACGTCGAGGGCGAGGCCGAGTACGACGCCGCCCAGGCGAAGAACTACGTCGAGGGCACCGTCGACCGCGTCGCCGGCAAGGTGGACACCGTCGTCGGCGCCGTCACTGGCGACAGGCAGCAAGAGATGTCCGGTGAGTCTCCATGGTCATATACTTTTTTGGCGCATACACGAGGGCTGACGGGAGCACTGTAGGCAATATTCGCCATGACAAGGGCCAAGCGCAGCAGGAGCTGAACAAGCCCGCTGGAGTCTGAGTCCGTTCCCGATATAATTGCTAAGATGTACGACCCAGATGTACCATAGACCTCAGGCCATGTATCAATAATATCCCCAAGTAATGCTGTTTATGGGCTGTTCGGAGCGCAGATTCGCCATTCATGAAAAGAAACCCAAAACTCGGACCTTCTTAGTGAGTTGGCTGTTGCCACGCACACCGGAGGCTTCTCCCCCTGAGGAGAGCTTCAGCCGGGAAGAGGCGGCAACGGCCCCAACGATTATTGCGAACCCGCGAAGATATTTAAGTAAGCGCCGCGCCGGACGTAGCTCTTGCTCGACATATAGGATGGTTAGACTGGATATGTAGGTGCATACTAATACTTGAGGCAGAGAAGGGGGCGGATATCAGTCAGACATTGCATGAGAGAGAGAGAGAGCTACATATATAAGTACACAGTTCCTGCATCCACTGCCAGTGAGTCGTAAAGTCCAGAGTATGAAACTGACGACGTATTTTATGATTCCTACACCTTGAGAGCAAGACCGTTAAGGATAAAAGACAATCATTTGCCCCCCTTTTGGTTCCCAAGCAGGTACGGCGCCAGTGCGTCCCCGAAACATCTACCCTCATACCTGCGCAAATGCCGCGCAAGCGCGTCCCGCCTGCTGAACCCCTTCGTACACCCACCGACCATCGCAATCCCCTGGTACACCCGCGGCTCCTCGCTCATCACCGCCGCGGGCACCCCGCGCGCCGCCGCATCCGCGAGCGGGACCCCGCAGCACTTGAAGTCCTCGCTCCCGTGGACACGCGTGTGCGTCTTGATGTGCCGCTTAAGATCCGGGGTGCGCCTGCTGTGCTGCACGTATGCGCAGAACGGACACTTCCATGGATTCGCGGACCGGGCTGGGCGCGTATCGGGCGCGACGGCGGTGTTCCGGCGGGGAGTGGATATGACCTCTTGTGAGGACGATCCGTGTGACGGCGTCGGCGATGTGGCGGAGGAGGAAGAGTAGGAGGAGGGGGAGGGGGAGGAAGCGGGGGCGACTTGTGCGCAGATGCGGCTGCTTGTGCGCTTGCGCGAATTTGTGGTAGACTCTGCATTGCGACCGCTGGCCCTCTGTGGACACAGGCGCGTACTGGTAGGCGGAGGAGCTGGCGCGTACACGTCCGCGGGGCAGCATCCAAGCGCGTCCGCGATGGTCGAATAGGCGCTCTGGACTGGGATTGTCCTTGTGGTCGGCCACAGGTCGACGCCCGTGGCAGAGTCTTGGTGGAAGTCGGAAGCCGTCTGGAATGCCTGCGGGGCGGAGTTTATGTACCACATGTAGTACTCGTCTTCCGACATGGAGAGAGCATTGGGCTCGGGCATGCTCGAAAGAGACGCCGGTGCCCCATAGGCGTACATCGCGGCATGGTCGAGAACCGAAGAGGGTGGAGGCTCCAGAGCCAGGCTTATCAATGGTTCAGCAGCGCAACATACGACGAGTAGAACGCCACATACTGGGCTTTCAACAGCTCCTGCTCGAAGTGTAGACGGGTGTCATTGGACGAGTAGCCCGCGCGGGGACCGGGAGACGACCCAGGTCCCGAATGGTCCAAATTCATCCGGATAAATGCGGAATCGACGTCATATACTAGGTCCGGATGCACTCCATCGTATACAGTGCTTTCCAGGAAGTGTGTCTGAGTGTGCGAGGGTGCGGGGTAGAAGCCAGGGTTGAATGAGGCCATCGTGCAGGCTCTGGTGAGTGATGGGGGGAAGTGAGGGGTGGTTTTGCGTCTCCCCTCGACCCCTCCAGTATATATGGCGTCCCCCAGTACAGTTTGCTGTTGTTTTCGCTGCCCATGGCGGTCGTCCGTGCCATTCCAGCGTAGAGGAGGAGGCGTAGTGGTGGAAAGCGCTCGTCGAAGCGCGCGACCGTTATTCCCGTCGGGGGGTGATCTTCCCAGATCTTTGGCGTCTACTCAGAAACCTTCACATTTAAGCGCTTATGCTCGTTCTGCTTTGCCCG
>MNAD01001267.1:0-14412 GCA_001895945.1 Trametes pubescens | reverse complement strand
CGACGCGCTCCGCCCGCCCCTCGCGTACTCGTTCGGCGGCCACCCGCCAGCGCTCAGCTCCTCCGCCTCGGGACCCTTGCGCGCCGCCCCGCCGCTGAACCCGCACACGCCTGCGCGAAGCATCTCGACGCCGCGCACGCACGCGGTGGACGTCGCCGCAGGCATCCGGACGTGCGAGGAGGCTAACAAGCTCTGTGCGCACCCTATGCGGACGAGAGGTGCTCCCGCGAGGTGTACCTCTGGGGCACCGGTAGCGCGGGTGCGCCCTCCGCAGCGCGACGGGCTCTCTGGCGCGGTCATGCGCCCCCGCGACACGCTGAGGAGCTGCCGCGGCGCGCGAGAAGCTCTCGCGGCGCGCAGAGGTGCGTTGGGGAGCGGCGCGGCGCGCTATGGTGCGCTCAGGAGCTCCTCGCAGCTCCGAGCAGCTCCGAGGCGCGCTCAGGAGCTCTGAGGTGCGCCAAGGAGCTCCGAGGAGCTCCGAGGAGCTCCTCGACACGATTCTTAAGCCTTGACATTTTAAATACCACGCGCATGTCATTGTAATATCACGCCTTACGATATTTTGAATGCCCCTTGTCCCCAGATACGCTTATGATATTCAAAGTGTCAGAAGCATATCATGCCTTTTGCTTTGTGCCCGATATATAGAATATCCCGACCCATTCCAATTACCCCGGAATTCATCGTGACAATGACATTTCACTCTGCACGCCACGTTGTACATACAAAGGCTATCGTACTTCCCGACATGTTCATGATACGCTGAGTTTCAGCGCCGTTTCGCGCACGAGTAATCACAAGGTTCATTGTAGCCCGACATTTGAACTATCCCGTTGCAAAGAATGCATGCGACTTCTTTAACGCCTTACAGATTTCATAAGCGATCCCCTTGGGCCGATACGGTCGCGTCATTGAAAATTCCTTCGCCGTTTCGTGCTCAAGGACTGCTCATTATACCTGGTGTCCCGATATCCAACAAATATACAAAATTACTAGGCCTTTGATAGCGGGTCAGACATCTTCAGGCCAGTCATCATTTGCTTCAAGTTCTTGAACCGTGTCAGGGGTCCTGATATCGTCCGATGTTTGCCGTGATTAGGCCAGGAGTTTGTAAACTCTGGTGTACAGTCTACCGAGACGGCGTGCACTTTCACAGTGAATCTCTGCTGCCTTCAACTTCAATTTCGAGATCGGCATCTGAGTGAGGGTCAGGCTGTGTTAGATATCAACTTTTCAAGAGGTGGGTGAGTATCTGTGCAATCCCAAGGGCGGATCTAGCCCACCTCCGTAAGACGATACCCGTAGACCGTTCGGGGGACGGACTCAGATATCTGGCGCGCGAGTGGGCTGCAGGGGGGTTGAACGTTGAGATGCGGGTGGACTTTTGATCAGAACACAGGAGTCGTGAGGGGGCATTTTCCGGCATTCGCGCTTCCAGGGAACGTTGTGTGCGTTCGACATCGTCCTCATGCTCTCAGTTGTTGTCTTTGTCAAAATCAGACTCGGGGAGTACAGGTGTTTGAGAGAGATCGGAGATCCTGCAGCGCTAAAACGAATATGTGACGGAGATAGCCGGGCCGGGAAATTTTGGGCAGATCATCGCAGTTTCTTTGAAAATGCTTCCTGGCGTCCTCCACCACTGTGTTCAGACTGGGACCTGAGGTCGCCTACCACCTCAGAGGGTTTTTCCCCCTCACGAATCAGCATAAAGAATCTTGATGCTCCGCGTGCGTATCGTCCCATGAAAGGCTGTGGAAACCAAAACTACTGTTTTTACTGGAACAACTATACATGACAAGGTCCTCAACAGATTTATCAGGAGACCTTGTGCACTACTGGTACATAGCGTTCAGGCCGTCCAGCCGCACATGTGACATAGCGCGCTGCAACTGAACACCAATTCTACTCGGATCCACACGGTACGACTCAGTTTTTCGACACTCTGACGACGACCTTGCCAACGTGTTGCTGACTGTCCTGGTATTCGTACGCTTTGCGCAGGTCTTCGAAAGCGAACACCTTGTCGACCACCGGCTTCAGCTTCACCGCCGTGATGAGCCGATTCATATCCTCAAACCTGCGTTGTGCGCGTCAGTAATCCATCAACACGCACAGGACAGCCACACGTACTGTGTGCGCGAGCCAATGAGGATCCCGCGGACGATGGCCCCCTTGGTGAGCACCTGAATCGGCAGCGAGCTCACATCGGCTTGCTGTTGGTATGTGCGACGGGACGTCAGACCGGCGGATGATGTAACGAATCGGCGGAGGTACGCACCCCAGCCACAAAGCCGATGACGCTGATGGTACCGCCGTAGCGCACGGCGTTCACGGACTTCATGAGCGTGCCTGGCCCGCCAACCTCCAAGATGTGGTCGACGCCGCGGCCGTTCGTCTGCAGCGATGCAAGTCAGTCTTTGCCCCTGGCCGATGATGCGATCAGAACGTACGATCTTGAGGGCCTCCTCATCCCAGTTCGGCGTCGTCTTGTAGTTGATCGTGTGCGCCGCACCGAGCGACTTGGCGATCTTCAGCTTCTTGTCGGACGAAGACGTTGCGATCACGGTTGCGCCCGATGCGACGGCGAGCTGCAGGCCGAAGATGGACACGCCGCCGGTGCCTTGGACGAGCACAACGTCGCCGCCCTTGAGAGGGTTCGGACCGAGGAGCGCATTGTACGCGGTCAACGCCGCGCATCTGCACCCAAAGTCAAATCAGCCTCCACATCCCCGGCGGGCGCTCCGACGTTGCACTCACGGAAGAGTGGATGCCTCCTCGTAGCTTAGGTGCTCCGGGATGCGCACGAGCGCGTGCGCGGGGAGGACCTTGTACTCGGTCAAGACTCCGTCGATGGGCGCGCCGAGTCCGGTCGTCTTGTTCTCCGGGGTGGGGTCCCCGAAGACGTGGTCGGTGGCGAAGTTCGAGCTGACGCGGTCGCCGACGGCCCAGTGCGCGACCTCCTCGCCGACCGCGATAATCTCGCCCGCGAGGTCCGAGCCGGGCACGACGTTCTCCTTCTGCCCGAGTGGGTACGTTCCTTTGGCGACGATGAGGTCGCGGTACTGGAGCGAGACGGCGTGCACTTTCACAAGTACTTCCGTCGCCTTGAGCTTCGGGATCGGCGCCTCAATGAGGGTCAGGTTGTGAAAGCCGTCCACCTAGGGGGTGCGGGGGTGAGCATGTGCGTGGATTGCGCTTGAATGGGACGGGAGAAAATACACGCACCTTCGGGAGACGATACTCGCGGGTCGTTTGCGGGACGGACATGGCGATCTCTGCGTTCGTGGGCTTTGTGGTGAATGTGGTGAGTGGGTGCGGAGTGCAGAGGACGGAACACAGGAGTTATGCAGTTCCGAGGTCGCGCGGGCCATATCATATAAATCTCCGCACTCCCTGGGAACATGGCGTGCGTTCGACGTCGTCCGAATGTTCTGAGCTGCTTTGTCAGGCTCTCTGGGAGTCGGGACACAACATGTACTGATCCCGCCACAGCTAAAACATATGCGGCGATGACGTCGCCGGGCCGGGCAGATCACCTTTCGCGGCGCACGCGAGCTCTTACTCAAGTTGCCGCGTTCAGAGCTGCTCAATCCAGATTCTGCCTTCGAACCTCCCCGAGCGGAGTTCGACACACGGAGGGTCGCATCTATGTAATGACTGGCTCCCCGAGTGGGAGGATATGTCAGGAGGTTTGCTTAGAACTTGAAGCTTGGAAAAAAAGTCCAACAGATCTGGCAGTCTGGCTTCAAGCAGATGTACGTCTGTGTGACATCAACACACGATCTTGACATATAGAACCGTGGCGTTTCCTAGTTCATTTCATCAGTTAGCGACGGGAATACGGACTAACAATAACGCGGCCACCCAGCCACGCAGTAGCATGTGGCGTTACTCAGCGGACGCTCAGTCAGCTCAACCAATTCCCAGTTGCTCCTGGGCACTGGGGATTACGAAGCAGAACCTCAATAATCGCACGGGTATGTTGTTCATGCGTGCATGAACCTACATGAACGCCTCGATGCGCGCTACGTGCTTGTCGGCAGGGTGAGCCCTCAAATAAAGTTAGTCACCCACCCCATGAAATACATGCCAGTGCCTGCGGATAAGTCAGCCTGGAAGGTCTCAAAATCGTCAACAGGCCTCGGCTTACACGGCTCGCGTAGCTCGCTATCGTAGACCAATACGCCACGAGGGAGACGATAGTCCATTACAAACCATTCCAGTACATATATTCAGGAAGGCCCTCCTTTTGCTCGTAACGTCCATATTGTAGACTACAGAATATGCCGCAACCTAATCCTTCGAGACTTTCACCACGAGCTTGCCGACATGCGCCTGGCTGTCCATCCGTTCATACCCCTCGCGCAAGTCCTCAAATGCATAGACCCTATCGATGACCGGCCTCAGCTTCACCGCCGTGATCAACCTGTTCATCTTCTCGAATCTGCATCGCGCAGTATCGTGAGCCCTATGTCATAGCAGGCAGGCGGGGAAAATACACCTACTGATCGCGCGACCCAGCGAGGATTCCGCGGAGGATGGCAGCCTTGCCGAGTACTAGGAGCGGCAGCGCGCTCGCATCGCCCATCTGTCGCAAAATCGGAATCGAGCGCAGGTTCAGATATATGGGTGCAGTAAAGAGAGACAGGGATGGAGGTGCGTACCCCGGCGACGAAGCCAATGACGCTGATCGTCCCGCCAAAGCGGATAGCATTGACAGACTTGATGATCGTCCCCGGCCCGCCGACCTCGAGGATATGGTCAACCCCACGGCCGTTCGTCTGTTCCATCCCCTGTGAGCTTGTGCATATATACCATGATGCAAAGGACGCACGATCTTGAGCACCTCGTCGTCCCAGCCGGGCGTCGTCTTGTAGTTGATGGTGTGCGCCGCCCCAAGCGTCTTCGCGAGCTTCAGCTTCTCGTCAGAGGAAGAGGTCACGATGACGGTCGCCCCCGACGCAACCGCGAGCTGCAGCCCAAAGATCGACACCCCGCCCGTGCCCTGGATAAGCACGGTGTCGCCGCCCTTCAGCCCAGGGCTCGACCCGAGGAGCGCGTTGTACGCCGTCACCGCCGCGCATCTGCCAATGCGCCCCAGTCCAATCAGCCTCTGTATCCCCGTCGGGCTCCCCAACGCTGCACTCACGGAAGGGTGGACGCCTCCTCATAGCTCAAATGCTCCGGGACACGCACGAGCGCATACACAGGCAGCACCTTATACTCCGTCAACACGCCATCGATCGGCGCGCCGAACGCCGACGCCATCGCCTCCGGCGTAACGTCCCCAAACACATAGTCCGCCATGCACGTCGCGCACACCCGGTCGCCCACGGCCCAGTGCACCTCCCCAGCCACATCGGCGCCGCACGCGACGATCTCGCCCGCGAGGTCGCCCCCCGGGACGACGTTGTCCTTCTGCGCCCCAGGGTACTGGCCGCGCGCGATGAGGAGGTCGCGGTACTGGAGCGAGACGGCGTGCACTTTCACGAGCACCTCGGTGGACTTGAGCGCGGGGATCGGGCTGGAGGTGAGGGTGAGGTTGTGGAAGCCATCCGCCTGGGATGTGCATGGGGAGCGGTTGGTTGGCTTCGACTCGGAGCGTGTAGGGGGAGGTGCTTACCTTGGGGAGGCGGTACTCGTGGGTCTTGGTTGGGATAGACATGGTGTACTGCTTCTAGGTTGGGTGTGTGCAGTCGCTGGTAGAGATGGATGGAGTGGGGGAGTTAGCGCAGTCCTGGTCTTCAGGCAGGCGACATATATACCTCTTCTGCCAGGCAGCATTTCGTGTGTTCGATGAAGTTGTTCCTACGATACGACCTGCTGAGTCAAAAAACAAGGAGCAAGACTGTGCCAGGTCCCGGAATCGGTTCATTCCCGCCTCACCGGTCGTAAGGACAGATGGGGAGAGCAGTTGGCGTCTTCATAATGTTACCTGTAGAGCTGGCGTAGCTCGCGCACAACGGTCCCGATAGCGCCCGTGAAGCTGCGGACTCGGTGCCGCGTGAAGGTATTGCTCAGCTCTCTGCTGGCCACCGACGATGTTTCCTACTAAGTACTAAGGCATCAAGACATGCGGATCAATGGCGGTGCCTAGGGCAGAGTACATACAGCACGTCATGGAAGGAAACATGTTCCCCACTGAGTTCGGCGCCGTCTTGCAGTCGATGGTGTGCGTCGCTCCCAGCGACTTCAAGTTTATGATCTTCAACTTCTCGTCCAACGAGGACGTCCCGATGACGGTTGCGCCTGACGCGACCGCGATCTGCCAGTAGAAAATAGATATGCCGCCCATCCCCTGTACTATACTATTATACCGTAGTGTCGCCACCCTTGGGGGAGGCCCGAGGAGGGCATTGTAGCCTGCAGGTGGCGGCGCGCACCTATATTTTCGGATTTTTTTAAATCAAATAGCCCCCACATGCCCCCGATCTGCACTCACGGAAGAGCACACACCCAAGAGCCCCAGACGGATCCCAATTCCAACCACAGTTGCTTATACGTTGACGAACTTGAACTGTGCAGAAGGGCAGCATGTCTGATCGCGCTGACATCATTAGTTCGCATTGAGGGTGGACGTTGCGATGAGTATCACAGCACATATATGCGTGCATCCAGAGACAAAGTCGAAGCTTATAACCCCATTGATGAAACTACCACATGCTTACCCGAAGCGTCGAGTTGCACGCAAGAAGCCCTGTCTTAGCGCCCAGCCAAAGACTCCGAGCTCGCGTGAGTGGACGCGCGCAGACCTCGAGGCTGAGCGCTGAGGAGCCTTCAGGTGCACCGGGGGAACAAGGGTCTCTTGATGTTACCATATAGACAACTGGAGTGAGCTACAAGGGCGGATAGCGATACTGTGCGACAAACGAGCAAAGAGAGGCGGGATATCGAGAGGAGGAACGAGTTGGGATGGTCATGATGCGGGCTTGCCGTTAGGAGAGGGCTCTGCATCGTCCTCGTCCTCGTCCTCGTCATCTTCAGCGAGGTCATCCGCGGATGGCACCGCAGCAGAGTTCGCCGCACCCGTAGCGACCGTAGACCGCGGCTGTGGTGGCGCAATATCCCTACACCCAACATGCTCGTTCATCCCCGTCCACACGACCAAAGGAGCCAAAGGAACTCACCACTTGATCTGGAAGCGCGTCACCCTCGGCTTCTGGTTGATATCGCGCACAAGACGCTCAAAACGAATGGGCTCCGGCAGCGCCTCCTTCATCTCCTCGTTGTCGTACTCCGTGTTCTGATAATACCCGACGCGCACGAACTCCTGCTCCTTGTACGAGCCGGTGAGGATGAGCGCGGCGACGCCCAGCGCGTCCTCTGGGGGGATCTTGGACGGGTTCGGCGCGGAGCCCTCGAACTCGAACGCGTTGACGCCGGCGGGGACGGGCCCGACGAGGCAGTCGTCGAGCTCCTGGTCGAGCTCCTCGTTGCCCGGGGAGGCGACGTAGATGAGGCGCCATTCGAGATCTAGCAGACTGGGATTAGCACGGATATCTGAGACTCATGCGGGTGGGGGTGTACCTTCTGGGAGGGGGGCTATGCACTCGAAGGTGACCCGGAAGTGGTATGGGTCGAGGAAGCGGGCGGGGTTGTTGAGAAACTCGACATTCTGGCCTGGTGATTAGAGCATGTTGAGAGCAATTTCACTGGATAACGTACCCGGATCGTGACGATAGACATTTTGGGAGTGGTGCGGGGGGGAGGAGCAGGGAGGAGGAAGGGACAGGGTAGGTGGCGGGGGAGAGGCTGTGGCAGCGCGCGACAGCAAGAACGCGTCAGGTCACAGACGCGTCACCACGCGTCACCGATCATCACACCTCCCATCACGGCGCGTCCCCAGACAGCGAGCGTCTGTCCCTCCTTGCTCTCGACCATCATCATCTTACCCAGGTAGTTTCAACGCAAAAGCCATACGAAAGCCAGTACGCCAGACTGCGCTTTTTTTTTGTTACTCTAATATCCTCTGTCATGCCAGGCTACAAGTAGTTCCTAACACCATGCCAACTCGACCAGCTCAGGCACGAGGACTTCTCGGTGAATCATTACGCCTCTCATCTTCTGTTTTGTCTCGTCCGGCACTCTCGAAACCTCCGCCGCGGCGTTATTGTGAACTGGTGTCTTGTGCGCAAAAGGTTGAGTAAGCTGGCATCGCAAAGCCGATTGCTATGGAAGGGTCTACAGGCGCCTCACGCGACGCGCATATCCTTCACTTCATGCTAGTTTATACTCGTCAATCTGCCTCAGTATTTATTGATTCGGTCTGCAGCTGCAGCTCCCCAACGAGTACCTCCACGTAAGAGAACCCGCTCTGAATCTGCACCCCCACTCACCGACCCTCCGTTTCCCTATCACAGATGTTTGCTGGCAGACCGCGTCACCGCTCTGATCTGCAGCGAAGCGCTCCTGCAGTGAAGACAGCAAGCATACTGGTCCAGCAAATGGCTAGGCACCGAAGACTTCGTATTGCTCCGTGCTTCTTGCACGAGTACTTGGATCTGCCTTGATGCCTAGCCCGTATCGCCCCCGGTCTTTATATCGACCTGTCTACAAGCTATCGCTGATGCGCGCTAGCTCCCAAACGGAAAGTTTCTCCCGCTCATCCCTTGACTTTCTGACGTGCTCCACGCGTGCCCCACATTCTCATGACCCCGGCCTCTATTCCTCCCAACAAGGTGCCTTCCCGAAGCCTCGAAGCGGCAAGCCGTTACAGCCGCGCAATCAGCGACGCTTCCAATACGCGTCTTCTCCACTACGCCCATGACCTTCCGATGGCCGCCTCTCTCCATCTGCGGCCCTCCGACTGCTTGACGATCATCCTTCTCACTGTGAGTAAAAATAACGCTGCGCCCATGACCTGACATCCTAGCGAGCATGCCGCTGATGCACGCGCGGTCACCTGACGAAGCACCAGCCCGGTCCGTCGTGGGCTGTATTGAGGAGGCCGTAGGACGCCTCTCTGGCCCGCGGACGTCTTCGACGGAGTTCAGAGGCAACGTAACAGCGCCCCGTGGCTCGATTGCCAATGCCTCCGATGATGCTCCGGAGCGTAGTGCCTGGCACCCCGAGGTCACAAGGACGTAGCCTCCACTTTTCCGTCGCTCATCGCGGTACGGGACAGCGGCGCGTCGAGAACCAGCGCACACACACATAAGACACTCTGGGGGCGCGGAGCGGTCCCAACCTCCGCAAGCCCGTGCTGCCACAGAGCGGTACTCTCGCTATGGCGCCCACTCGCCGCCGCTGCGCCAATCTGGCCACCGCTGCACTTGGCTTACTCGCACTCGCAAGTGGGGCCCTCGCCATCGGGCAGTCCACCTGCGTCGCGTTCAAGTCGGCCCCATCGACATTCCCCATCGTGTCCAACCGCCACGCAACGCCCATCCTCCTCTCGCCGGACGAATGGCCCGGGGTGCAGCGCGCCGCGACGGACTTCGCGTCCGACATCGAGATGGTCGCGGGCGTGAAGCCCGCGCTGCACAACGTCACGTCGCTCATCACCCAGGCGACCGAGGCGTTTGGGGCGAGCGCGATTATTGTAGGGACGCTGGGCAAGTCGGCGCTGATCGACGAGATTGTGAACAGGACGAAGCTCGACGTGTCTTCTATTGAGGGCAAGTGGGAGGCGTTCATGGCGAAGGAGGTCGCGAACCCGTTGCCTGGGATCAAGAGCGCGTACGTGATTATTGGGTCGGACAAGCGGGGGACGATCTTTGCCATGTACGACCACTCTGAGCAATTCGGTGGGTGTATCTCTATATCGCAGTCTTGACGCGGGTTAACTTCTTTCTCAGGCGTGTCTCCTTGGTTCTGGTACGCCCGAACTGCCGCATTTTCGATTTCGGCCTTTCACTCACTCATAAACACAGGTGGGCAGACGTCCCTACTACAAAACACAACGACGTCTTCGTCACGTCCTCTGGATGCTCGCACGGATCGCCCACGGTCCAGTACCGCGCGATCTTCCTGAACGACGAACAACCCGCACTGCAAAACTGGGCCATGGAGAAGTTCACGAACGGCACCGGCGCCACCCTCACCGGCTCGCCCTTCAACCACTTCTTCTACACCAAGCTGTACGCCTACTCCCTCCCCTCCCCCTTCACACAACCCACACTAACACTAACACACCAACACTAACACTCGCAGCTTCGAGCTCATCCTGCGCCTCAAAGGCAACCACCTCTGGCCCGCGCAGTGGAGCAGCGCCTTCTGCGTCGACGACGCGCAGAACCAGGTGCTCGCGGACCTGTACGGGGTCGTGATGGGCACGAGCCACGAGGAGCCGATGATGCGCTCCATTCCCGTCGAGTGGAACCTGTTCGGGACGGGGCCGTGGGACTACAGCGCGAACAATGAGACGATATATGAGTTTTGGGTGCAGGGCGCGGAGCGCGCGCGTCCGTTTGAGGGGATGTGGACGGTTGGGATGCGTGGGAATGGTGCGTGCCTCCGGGCTTGAGCTTGTCCCCGAAAATGCATGGTTGCTGATGTACGAATTTTGCGTAGGCGATTGTGAGTAGTCGGAACATGAGGTTCTATGGCGTGAATTGGTTGATGAAGTTGACGCGCTGGTGTGCAGTGCCGCTTGCGTCGACGGGAGACAACATCGCGCTTTTGGAGAAGGTCGTATCCGACCAACGACAAATCCTTTCGAACGTATACAATGAAAGCGACGTCACCAACATCCCGCAGGTTTGGACGCTCTGTGAGTACCGCCCGAGCTCCACGGTACTTGTAGTACCCTACTAATTGGGCAATGGTCTTATGCAGACAAGGAAGTCGAAGGATACTACGACCAAGGCTTGCGTGTGCCGGACGACATCACGCTCATGTGGACCGATGACAAGTTCGTCGAAGGCTTGCTCATTCGTGGTGGTAGTTGTTGATTGTGATATTGTAGCTGGGGCAACGTCCGTCGCAACCCTCTTCCGAGCGAGCGGAACAGGACTGGTGGTGCGGGCGTGTACTACCATGTGAGTTGCACCTGCGATTTCCCTATGAATGACGCATTGACAATGAGGTTGCCAGGTCGACTACGTCGGAGACCCGCGAGACTACAAGTGGATCACCGTGAGTGTACCGTGTCGAGCAGACAACGAACAGCGTGCTAACATAGCCACCCGACACACAGAGCAGTCAAATCGAGAAGGTCCGCATAAACGTTTCCAATACCACATAGCAATAGTGCTCACGACCACACACAGACCTTCGAGCAGATGTCGCTCGCCGTCGCGCGCGACGCCGTCAAGATCTGGGTGCTCAACGTCGGCGACATGAAGCCGTACGAGATGCACACGGAGTGGTTCCTCACGCTCGCATACGACGCCGCGCTCTGGACGCCCGCGAACTACCCGAGCTTCGTCACGCAGTGGGCGCAGCGCGAGTTCGACCTCGACGCGAGCGACGCCGCCATGGTCGCGAACCTCATGCACAACGTCACGCGCCACAACATGCGCCGCAAGCCGGAGCTGCTCAACTCGACGACGTATAGCCTCATTAATTATCGCGAGTACGTCGTGTCGCACCCTTCGTTCCCCTGCGCATGTTGAGGTTGATATTTCGTTCGCAACTGTAGGGCAGACAATGTCATGGCGGAGCTCGAGAGCATGGTTGCCGCGTCGACGCAGCTGTACAACAAACTGCCCACGGGCGCGCAGCCGGCGTTCTTCCAGCTCCTGCATCACCCGATCCTCGCGACCGACACCCTGACACGCATGTGGATCTCCGCCGGCATGAACAACCTGCGCGCGTCGCAGGCGCGTCTGAGTGCGAACGACCTCGCGACCGACGTCGAGAACTTGTTCATGCAAGACGCGCAGCTGGAGCAGGACTACCATAGCATACTTGACGGTGCGTCACATTACTTTTAGTAATGCAGAATAGCCGCTGATAGCGAATTTGTTGTAGGGAAATGGTATGTGCTGCGGCGAGATCTTGCGCGAAGAGCTATACTAATGAGCGTGTAGGGATCATATGATGGACCAGACGCATGTCATGTACTACTACTGGCAACAGCCCATGACCAACACGTGCGTGCATGTCTTCCCATTTACAGTGCTTTCTTGCTGATCATACACAAATAGGATGCCCATGATCACGAAGGTCCAACCGTCGAAGCAAGCGCTGGCAGGCGCGATGCGCATCGTGCCCGAGGGTTCGATGGGAGCATGGTAAGCGCGTACCCTCTCGATTTAACACATTCGGTGGCTGAAGCCCTCTCCCGCAGGCCTGGAGACAACCAGTTCAACTGCGCTCTGGGCTACGGCTGCGGGAACCCTGCCCTCACCATCGACCCGTTCGTCCCCGCAGGGAACCGCTTTGTCGATGTCGGCGCTGGCGGCCCGACCCCATTCACATTCACAGTAACGAGCAACTCCTCGTGGGTGAAGATCTCGCCTTCGAAGGGCTCGATATCGCCGAGCTCCCCAGAGCTGAGGGTCTTCCTCTCGGTCGATTGGAGCAAGGTGCCCGGAGGGCAGACTGCAGCGATTACGTTCACCGCGTCGCCGCAGAACCAGACGCAGTTGTCGGTCCCAATCACGCTGACCGCAAACCACACTGCGGTCCCCAGCGGCTTCCACGGTACGTGCACGGATCTGGTGAACAATATATAAAACACAGACTCATCATTTTACTGTAGGCTTCGTGGAGGGAGACGGGGCGGTCTCGATCGAGGCTGCTCACGCCTCGAGGAACACGACCGTGCAAGGCATCACCTGGACCGAGCTCCCGGGCCACGGGCGCACTCTCTCGGCCGTCACTCCGTGGCCGCGCGGAGGTAACGAGCTCAACTTCACCGCAGGCAGTGGCCCCAGCATGTGAGTATCTGCATGCCACTACGGTACCCTTCCCGATTCTAACCGTCGATTTGCTCTGTTTAGTGAATACGACTTCATGCTCTTCAACACGCAAAACCAGGGCGGCAACGTCACCGTCACCGCGTTCGTCTCGCCCTCGCTGAACACGCTCGGGGACGACCGCCCGCTCGGGCTCGCGTTCCAAATCGACGACGGCGCCCCAGCGACGAACTACTTCGTGCCCGCGTCTGTGCCCGGCCAGGTCCCGACGCCGTGGAACGGCAATGATGGGTGGGTCGCGAACAGCATCATTGAGGTCCCAGTCACGCTCCCCGTGCAGCCTGGGGCGCATACGCTGAAGGTGCGTGTGCGATGAGTGCTGTGTGTGAGGGGTATAACTGACGTCTGGGCGGTAGGTGTTTATGATCGAGCCAACGGTCGTCCTCCAAAAGATCCTCATCGGTATGTGACTTTCTGTTTGTGTTTGAGATCTGTTCTAACTGACGTGTATCGTATATAGATACTGGTGGTGTCCGGCCGAGTTATCTGGGCCCGCCTGAGAGTATCCGAGTGTAATCCAGTGACTAGGGGCGCTTGCAAAGTATATCAACTCCGAAGCCAGTGCTATTTTCATCGCCTCTGCAGCTGCATTCGATGTATTTGTACGTCTTTCCAATCATCAAGATCTTCAAATGATTTTGTCCCGCGCAGACTCGAGCTCTCCACGGTCTGTTTCTGTCTGTCAATATGGCGCCGCGGGGGATGTTGGGACCCGCCCTTCTTTGGAACCGAACAAGAGCTTGGGGATGCTGACCGATGTGACGAACTACAGCACATTCCGCATCGAGTGTACTCGATCGTTTGTTGACAAAACTCAGTTTCACGTGAGGCCGGGGACGCGACGCGTTTGTTTGTTTGTTCTTGGGCTCGAACGCTATAAGAACCCCCGCGCGGTGCTGTCCCATCCTCACTCAACACAACCACTCGCGATACTTCGAACACCCAGCTTCACAGCGATGTTCATCTACCCTCTCGCACTCGTTGCAGCGCTGCTCTTCGGCGCGCTCACCGACGTCTCGGTCTCTCTCCTCGCGCCCACACTCGCTCGCTTCCATATTCCACTCTTGGGCGGCACACCATCACACGACTTCTCTTTTGCGTCACTGTCTCTGGCACTGGGCGAACCCGTCTCTCTGGATTACAACGACTCGTATCACTATGGTTCCGGCTGCGTCGACTCGGAGTGCTTCCCGCTTGCCTTCGCCGTCTCCTCTGCGCCCGCCATAGTCAACTACCTGCCGCTCACACCTCCGCAGGCCTCCGAGCACAAACCCGCCCCGCCAACTTCTCACGCACCGTTCGCCAGCCGGTCTGGGTTCCTCTACAACATCTCTACCATCTTTGTTCGCCTCGCAGCCCTGTACTGCATCTCTAAGGTCTGGGCCATCGTCTCCGTTCCTTTCTTCTCCTGCGTCGCCGCCGTGTTCGACATGCAACGCCCGTCATGGTCGCTTGATTCTTCCCCATTGCCCGTTGAGTCGTTGGGTGTCGTTCGCCATCCTTCGATGTGCGCGCCCCGATGCTTTTCGTTCGATGAGGCTACGCGACG
>MNAD01001265.1:0-24064 GCA_001895945.1 Trametes pubescens | reverse complement strand
CGTCCTCATTGGGCGGACCAGGTCATCGCCGTCGAATTCAAGTCTCACAAAACAAGTCTCGACCCATTCGATGATCGCGTCGACGGCAAGGTCGACGCTGACGCCATATCGCGCAAGAAGGTCCGCGGCCAGATCATCCATTATGCCGAACAAATCTTCCGATACCAACATCGCACCGCACTCTATATGCTGCTCATCATCGGGCGTCGCTTCCGCTTCCTCCGCTGGGACCGATCTGGCACTATCGTCACGCGAGCGGCGGACTATTTCGAGCAACCTGACCTCCTCTGCAAGATGCTGTGGCGCATGTCGCAACTCAACGAAGAGCAGCTTGGCTATGACCCGAGCGCCATTCGCATCGACCGGACGGATCCCGACTATCTTCGCATGAACACGATCGCACTACCCGTCGAGACGGATGCCGACCACATGGAGCGTAAGCTCGATGACGACATGCTGGACGATGCGCCCGTCTACCGCTACGTCCGCGACATGTTCCGCAGGTCACTGCACCCCGAATGGCCTCGGTATCGCCTCGAGGTCAAAGACACGGACAGTGGCGAAACTCACAGCTTCTTTGTCGGAAGGCCTATCTTTCACGCGCCTGGCATGGCGGGTCGGGGTACACGGGGATATGTTGCTTTCCATCACGAAAGCGGCCGATTTGTGTGGCTTAAGGACGTGTGGCGTGCTGACTACAAGCTGGTCGACAAGGAGGGCATCACCCTGAAGAAGCTCAACATGGCGGGCGTGGATAACGTCCCGACTCTCGTTTGCCATGGCGACATCCTCGGACAAACCACGAAGACGCCTGACTATTGGGGGAAGAAGGATGATCCCGGTGCAAGTGCTACCGACGAAAACGCTACAAACGCAAGCGCTACTTCGGCACCCGGCCGCTCTCCTGCAGCACCTGTTGCGTCGTCCTCACAAACACTCGCGACCTCCCAGTTCTCGACGTCACGGAGCCATAAACGCTCTCGGGACGAGGCCAATGATGGCACAGATGATACCTTGTCGCCTTCTGATCCAAACATCGACGGCAAGAACCCGAAGCGTAGCGAGGAGTGCCCACTTCGCCTACACGCCCACTACCGGCTCGTGGTAAAGGAGGTCGCATTGCCGCTCAAGGATTTTCAGAGTAGCTGTCAGCTTGTGTCGATCATCCTCGACACTGTTGTAGGTACGTCGCCGTGAACTACCGTTCTGCTGTCAAGTTGCTCATATTTCTTTTGCAGCACACCAAGAGGCTGTCGAGAAGGCGAACATCATTCACCGCGACATCAGCGGCGGCAACATTCTGATATTTCCCAAGGTTGCACATGATCTCGAGGCGGGTACGAAAGGATTGAACTGGAGCGGTCTCCTCACCGACTGGGAACTATCGAAGCCGCTGCGACACGAGAGTGGACAACTTCGCGCTCGGCAGCCTGAGCGAACTGTGAGTCTTTGAAACAGCCAGTACGTCATATGTGGCTGATCATTGTCGTGCAACAGGGAACCTGGCAATACATGTCCGTTGCCGTTTTGTCGAAGAGCACGAAGGTGGTCGAGACGTCCGACGAACTCGAATCCTTCTTCCACGTGCTCCTCTACAACGCCATCCGCTACACGCGTTCGAACTGCGAGAACGTCGGCGCCTTCATTGAAGCCTTCTTCGACTCCTACACGGTTGACGGCAACAAGTACGAATGTGGCACGAAGAAGATGAATACGATGCATGGAATCACGAAGCTCACGGCGGCAGGGCCTTCTGGCGAAGTCGTGAGATTCTTGTCGGAGCCGTTGAACGACCTCCTGGACACGTTTCTCGCCTGGTTCAAGGCGCATTACGCGGTGCAGGCCTACGCAGAGAGCCAGAAGAATCATTCCAAGCTGCTTTTCAAGCCGGCTACGAAACCAGAACTCGCACCCCCTTCGGCCCTTCGCCGCTTTCCCATGAAAAAGTATAGCAAGGCGCGCCTAGGTGCATTACCCCCTGGACAATTTGTCAGCGAGGAGAAGGCACCATCCAAGCCAGATCCGAAAGTTGAGGCCGACGCGCTCAAGGTTGCGACGCACAGTCATATGCAGACGGCGCTCGACGAGGCGATGGACGCGAAGGGCTGGGTGGCGGACCGCGTCGACGGCGATAACGTGCCCGACTCGTTCAAGGCGGTGCATCCTGTGGGCCCCCCTGTAGGAGCGGCCACAAGCACTGTCAAGCGGCGCCGGACAGAGCAGACTTGCGGGCCTGCCTTCCCGTTCTGCCAGCGCGATTACGGCTCCTTGGCACCGCGGACCCCTCCTCGCCACGACGCCACTTGTTGAGGGCCACCGACGTGGACGCGGTGTTCCTGAGAATCTTGCCCAGTTTGCTGCATACCCCGACACCCAGTTTCCTTTCAATTATCTTTCCACGCTCTCGCTGCTGTCACCCGCTGTCCACCCCGATGTCTGATGCTCGTTTCCAGCCCTACCATATTACTATAAGTACTACCTTGCCTGTGTTTCGCTACTCCTACGGACGTCTATACCCGCTGCAATTATCTTGGAACTGTATTCATATTGTATCTCCTGTATTCATATAGCCTCTTATCACGCCTCCTCTCAGCATACGACGCGCCTTCGAACGCGAACAGACCGTTTGCGAGCTGATCGATGATTCTCGGCCTTCGTACCAACATACCTCCCCGCATTGATTGTATGGTCTCCCACATCCTACGACGTGTCCTATTTGAAAGCATCTATCCCGCCATCATAGCTCTCCTGATGGCGCCGTAGAAACGTGCATCGAAAGTTGCTAGCCATACGATGGTACACTTTTTAGCATATATAGTACACGTCTTCGCACTATGGGATAATAATTGGGATTGTCAAGTCCTGTCGACACCCTCCGATGTTCAATTCCTCGAGAGCTGGTTCAGGGCACCATCTTGAGCGCGTTCTCGAAGTCGGCGATGATGTTGTCGATACTCTCGATACCGACAGAGACCTACGACATAAGGGCTCAACATCAACTCAAGTTCCACTCGCGGCGCATGCCGACTCACCCGAATCAAGTCGGGGGTGACCTCCAAAGTGATCTGCTCCTCCGAGGTCAATTGTTGGTGCGTGGTCGATGCCGAGTTGGTGACTAGCGTCTTCGTATCGCCTCGTACACCAGGCAATATTAACACTCCGGCCCTGGATACCGCAGCGTGCACGCACCGACGCTGGCGAGGTTGCTCGCGAGCTCCAGCGACGACCGCGCTAACGACCTTCCCGTCGCCCTCGATTTCGAAGTTGAGCATGCACCTAAACGCGTTCTTGTGCGGCGCGAGCAGCCGCAGCGCCTCCTTGCGCGATGGGTGCAACAGGTGCGACGAGCGTCCCAGGTACTAGGGACACCCACGCGACCTAAAGAGCGACCTGCAGCGCATCAGTCATTTAGCTAGGTACCAAGGGATGGGGATGGGGGTGGCGACGTACTGTGCGAGCGCCAGCGCGTTTTCCGAGTGCCGCTGCGCGCGGAGGCTGGGCGTCTCGGTGTCCCTCAGGAGGAGCAGGACCCACGAGGAGCAGGAATGCAGAGAAGGAATCCACACAGGGCCCGCGGTCCACCGCCTCGAGCGGAGACAGAGTCCCCGACAACACAACCACTCGCTCTTGTCTGGTGCGAATCTGAAAACGCGCGAATAGAGTATAATGCTATACGGAAACGAACACTAGCTTCGCGAGAGGTTGGAAAGCTGAGCGGGTGGCGCCGGAGTCCACCCTCTGAGCCGCAAGTACTGGAATCGATACATCAGCGGTGGTAAGTTACTACAGACACGCAATTCACCGGGGAGGACGCCTGGACCAGCACAGCAACACGAGATGCCAAGGTGCAGTCTTATATGGCTCCTCGGGACACCATGGTTCCTCGGGACAGTGCGCATTTTTGGTCTCTCCCGTGTAAATCTAGGCAAAAACGAGTATCCTACTATATTATGAGAGTCATTTTCTATGTCCAGGCGAGATATAGGGCCTACGTGGTCTGTGCCTCATAAAATATCGCAATGTGTACAGTGAAAGTGACCCATTCCCAATTGTATTTACAAGATTGTACTCGTGCATGAGCACTGATCACGATGATAACTTGCACATATATTACATATATTATATCCGATACATGCATGTACATTTTGCGCTTATCGGCAGCGGTATGAGCCTCCCTCGTCGTGAACATGTACAAGCGGCGGGGGAAAGGCGGCACTCATCAGCCGCACGGTCACATCCGCCAAGATCTCAATCGGCAGTTGACCATATCGGGATACCTACCTAGGCGCCAATTGAGCCCTCTTCGGACATGTTGACTGTGCCGCTGGGGACAGTGCTAATGTAGGGCGCGGAGGTCTGATTAAATACATTTACCTCTACTATAATGACCCGCGTGCGAGAGGAAGAAGCGAGTGGCAGCACAGAGGACGCGACACAAGGAGGCCATGGCGAAGTGGGAGCAGGAGAAGCAGCTTCCCAAGCAGCAGCATCAGGCAGCGGCGATGATCAAGCCATTGCTTGGCCCAATCGAGCGCGCACTTACGAAGCGTCTACGAGAGAGAAGGAGGCTGCCGAGGAGAACGAGAGCGAGGAGGATGAAAGCGAGGAGGAGGACGAGGAGGACGGGGACGAGGACATGAATTTGGACAACTGATTAGATTATTTGATTATCATAATTGTTATATCGGGCTTATCTGAGCGTGATGTGACCTGTCCCGAGGACTAGAGGTCCGATAACGAGATTTCGAACTGATTCACCTCGATCCCAGCATATACCAATACGAGTGCCTATTGGTGCGAGGACATAGCAGGTTAAGTACTTATACTACCATTGGTGCACCCCGATTAACGGACAGGAAACCCAGCACTCCACGGGAAGGGCCGCACAAATTGGCTGTCCCGAGGAGCCATATAAGACTGTAGGAGGGTGCGGTGAGTCGACCCTACGAGAGTGGTCAGCCCAACCTAGCTATATGAAGCACATCAAAAACTGACCGACTGGCGACCTGAAGCTTGAAGATTTGTCGCACATGCGCACAGCGGGTTATTACGAGATCATGTATATGCCAGTAAGTAGTACAAAAAATCCATCCAGATGAGCAGCATCTATGGTACAACGATCACCTCTAGCCATAACACCACCAAGCACAAGCAACGTCAGCTCAGCCGCTCTCGCGAACCTCATCAACGTGTCTCAGCGAGGCGCGGCAGCAGCAAAGAAGCAAAACATGGAGACGTCTAGGGCAAGGTCCTCAGAGGCGCCACGACCACGAGAACACGGCGGTCTTCTCGACGACCCACTGCAACCAAGGCCAGTCATCGTCGTCACCGTCGTCGTCACCGTCGCCTGGCGCAGGCTCAGTCGGCGGCTCCGGCTCGCCCGCCTTCTTGCACTGCTTGGGGAGCGCGTGCCCGTTGGTGCGCACGCCTCCGCCCCACGGCGTGCGGTTCTTGACGGCCGCGTCGACGCCGAGTCCGCGCGCTGCGAAGCCCTCCCAGAGCTCGCACAGGTTCTCACCACCAGTAAGCGCCTGGTCGGCCGCGATGATCGCGTCGCGCGCATCGAAGAACGACGGGCGGCACGGCTGCAGCTTCATACCGTCGAGCACGAGCTGGAAGATGAGCGAGTTTCCATGCTTGGGCACAAGGGGCTTGGGCTTGCCATCCGCGGTGAACTCGGCCTTGCGGTAGAAGTCGCCCTCGGGGATCGTACCGTCCTCAAGCGGCTTGGGCGGGAAGAGGTCGTCGACGAAGCCGTGCTTCTCGATGAGCTTCTGCGACACGACCCAGAGGATCTGCGCCCAGACCTCGCCGATCGCGTGCACGCCCCAGTAGCCGGGCTTGTCGAGCGTCTGGTACGTTGAAGGGTTGACGGTCTCGTTCTGCATAGGAAATGTGTTTAGTCTCGGAGACACCACGCGCGAATGAGTCGATACGCACCAGGGAGTACGGGTAGTTCCGGATGCCGTTGTCGCGGTTGGCAGCCCACGAGCCCATGGCGTAGTCGGAGTAGTTCTTGTTGCTGCGGATGGTCGTAGCCAGGAAGTCTGAGGAGGCACATCAGTGAGGGCTTTGGCTTCACACTGGTAAGATAACTCACCACCCCAGCCTTCGCCCATACCGCCAGCCTCGCCCCAGCCGAGACAGCCAGAGTTCGCAGGACCACCGGTGAGACGAGTGCTCAACCCGTGGGCCAACTCGTGGATGACGATGCCGGCCTCCAGGTCACCATCACGGTAGGGGTTCGCGGTGTTCCAGAGATACATCCGGCAGCGACCGTTCTGGCCATCAGGCGGCGTCATGAAGTTGGCGTTGTTGTACCCGCTGCCGTCCTGCGCGTTAGCGATGACGGCGTCGTTCTCCTGACCGCCACGGCCGAAGTTGTGCTGCTGGAAGTTGCCCGAGACTTCGTTGAACCCGTACCGGTAGAAGAGATCGTGCACCAAATTCGACGTGTAGAACAACTGCGTCACGGTCGCGTTGATGTACTTCTGGGCCTCCTCAAGAGCGTCGGTCGTGTCCGTCTTCTTCGGCGAGTACTTGAAGTCGAACGCCTTGCTGGAGCCGGCATCCGGGCGGTAGTTGTTCACCCAGTTGTTGCGGCCCTCCCAGTCCTCGTGGGCGAAGACGTTGTTACCCCACGTCGTGGTGGTGTTGCGGATCTTCGACGCATCCTTCGGACGGACGCTCTCGGAGTGGGGGTCGTTCGCGTAGGGCAGCGCGTGCCATCCGAGAGGAGACGCAAGAGCATCAAAGTTCTCCTTCTGGATCGAGCGTTCACCGACCGACGGGTCGTTGATGCCCCAGGCGAATACGTTGTAAGTCGCACCCTCGGAATCCTTCGGGACAGGAGCTACGGGGACGGGAGAGTCGGACGCCCAGTCCACGACCGAGATGATGCGGTGAGGAGCCTCGGCGGAGACCGCGGCCTCGTACCAGTTGTCCTTCATCTCAACCTCGAACTACGTGCACGTCAGAAGTGTGACGTGATGCGGGGGAATGAAAGACCAACCTTGAACACAAGCTGGAGAGTCGTCGAGTTACCTTCCGGCACCTGGATGAACGCCAGCCGTCCCTTCACGGGGTTGACGGCGTCGGGAGCGTTCTCGATGGTGAAGAACGGCTGCTCCGACATGTGGTGCTCGAACGATACGTGCATCTTAGGGATGAACTTGGACGGGTCGTCCATGATCTCCTGCTGCAGGTCCTCACTGGGCGTAGCGGCCAGCATGAACTGCAAAAGAGCACGAGAGATATCGCGGGATGCGACGTCCTCGGCAGCGGAGAACTCGATGTCCTGCGCCATTATATCTGGCGCGTCGACGAAATTGCAGTTCCACTCGTACAGGTATGACAGCTGCTCAAGAGCGGAGGCCTCGACTGGAGCCTTGCGAGAGGTACGATCGACCTGCCGGAGCTGAGAAGCAATCTCGTCCTCGAGGGTGCGACAGTAGTCGGCATGAGGGTCAACCTTGCTGCTCACAGCGTCGGCAACGTTGAAGGTAGTGGTGGTCTTCGGACGGAAGAACTGTCATGAGGAGTGTGAGCATATCAAGCAATGAACTAGAAAGGGGGCGGTAGGGTACGCACCGAATCGCCGTAAGAGAGGACTACGCCATCCTTGATGTTGACGTTGATGTCGCCATCAGCGACCTCGATGCCGTTGATGTACTGGCGGACGTAAGCGTGGGTGATACCGGTCGCCTCGTCCGTGTACGAGTCCTTGCGAACGACAAAGTCGCTGCCACGGATATCGCGGACGAGGTCCTCCACGAAGAGGCGGGCGACGTCGAGAGGGTCCTCAGACGCGCGGAGAAGGCTGGTGTGGTACACCGGGTTGGTATGGTAGGACGCGTGGGGGTGCACGGGGCCGAAACTGAGGGTCTTGCGACGCGAGACATTGTGTGAGTCGTGAGCGAGGGTGCCGGCGAGGCCCGCGGCGGCGAGAGCAGCGACGAACAAACGACGCATGCTGAAGGAAGGACTTAGTTGGGTGGACGAGTGGTGAAGATGCTCCCCAACGGCGAAGAGGGGGAGGTGGTGGATGGGGGGAAAGGAGGAGGTTGCGTATGTCGCCGACCTTATCTACCCCGCGCCACGCGATGCTGGCAACCCATATATGGCGAGACAACCGCCCAAAGTGGTTCCGCAGGTCGCCCTTCACACCCCGTCACATCGCGACGCGCAACCCCGCATACACAGCCGCCCATATGACTCTCCTGCTATCGGTCTCTGCCCCGTCCGTGCTCTGCCTTGCTCGTGTGCAGAGGTGCACAGATGCGTCTAGCTCTACGCCGCGTGCGCTTCACAGCCCGCAAGCCCGCTTCCGAATGCATCTGAACGACCGATAACGGGCGTGTACTAATACAGCTTGCTGGCAGCACGCCACCGTCATGACATCCTGCGTGGATCACACGAGCCGGGGTCACTCCGTCTCGAGGCACCCTTCTCCCGTCCGTCCATATTTGCTGTGCACGGTGGAACTGCGGGCAGCTTCGAGGTGCACAAGTCGCTTTCTCATTGGGCAGAATGAACTCGTCTTCTGACCCGCAGGCTTCTTGGATCGTGGCCAGCGCTCTCAGACATATACGGTTCACAAGGATATGTCATGATCGCGTACACTCTGCGGCGTGCCTGCGGTCTATCGCGATTTCCTTGTAGCTTCCCAGCTTCCCCCACGCCCGCTCTATCCCTGTTCTCACCAGTAGAGACCACGTACACATCTACGTGACTTGTGTTTCGGAAACAACTGTTAGTGAGCTGCCTGCATCGAACCACCTCGATGCGACCTTTCTCCCATTGCTTCTATTGACTTGATGAAAGCGCTGCGTAGGTCTATACCTCAACGTTTCTACGTCGGAATTCAATCGGACTCGGATTACGCGTACGGGGAGGAAAGGAATCTAGCTAACATCGGGGCGCTCAAGTACTGTTCAGACTGAGACTGTTATGTGGTCGGCCGTCAGAAATCGGATCCAAACATATACTGCGCTGTACCGCACAGTGCCAGCTTGGATGGCTCAGTTGGTTAGAGCGCAGGTCTCATACTTACGTATGACCGCTTACACCAGTGGGTAATCCTGAGGTCATGAGTTCGATCCTCATTCCGAGCACTTTTTGCACCCTTGACGTCGACCTCCAACCGAGCCATGCAAGTGATTTTCCATCAGTGGGCTGTATGTTACAGGTTGCCAATTTTACACGTATTGCAAGGTTCAAGGAGATCGGACCCGGGCATACTCGATGTGTGGAATTGTAATGGAAGACGAGTTGCGGCCAGCGCGAGCTTAGTTCACAAGAGAGTACCCGACCTCCCCACCCACACTCTCCTGCAGCCGCACGATACGCTCCAGCATCGCCCGTCCACGCGCATCCAGCGTGTCCGCGAACGGCGGCTCCTTCATCCACCGCAGCCCGTGCTGCAGGATGTTCCGTGCGCGCGTGGGGCCCCCGCGCGCCTCGCCTATGCACGCGTGCAGCGTGATCCGTGGGGCGGCCGCGTCGTACGTCGCGCAGTGCAGGATATTGTTGTTGTAGAAGACGGTCTCCCCCGGGCGGAGCGAGACGCGCACCGCGCCGGGCATCGTGAGCGGGTCGGTAGGCGGGTCGAGTGTGGAGGAGAGGGCGCGTTGTGCGGGCGTGCGAGGCGTTTTGTGCGAGCCGGGGACGACGTAGAGGCACGAGTCCTCGCGGAGGGCGCTGGAGGAGCATAAGTATGGGGTAGGGGCTTGTGGCGGGTAGTGGTAGTGAACCTACGTGTTCCATTGCGTCTGTTTGTAGCCGTGTCCCATGTTAGACACCGTCGACGCATCGGCTAGCCGATGTGTGCACTTACGCCGTGATGCCATATACTCAGAGCTTCTTGCTCTTCGTCCTCGGTGGCGTTCTCCCGGACATCATCACGATGCCACCGGAGCGCGAACGAGTTCGACGTCGGGTTTATCAGCATATTGAACAACTCTGCGTCCGAAGGCCGATTAACCCTGAAGATCTCACGTAGCACACACGGAAACGAAACGCGCACCCATCTGCAGGTCGTCCTCCACACACCCCAGCAACTCCTGCACAACGCCCACGAGCGCGTCAGACGTGTACCACCGCGCGAACGCCGGCTCGCCCAGGTCGGGGTGCATGACGTGCTGCACGCCCCACGAGTCGGGGTCGCCATCCCCGTACGGCGGGAACTGCCGCCCGACGGTGCGTCTGTGCGGCCACTGGCCGGTGCGCGTGCGTGTGATAACACGTTCCGACGCGGTCTCGAGTGCCTTGAACTGCTCGGGCGGGATGAGGCCGGGGACGATCACGTACCCCTGCTCGTCGTACTGCTGTTTCAGAGACTTAGAGGATGTTATGGTGGGGTGCGCGGACATGGATGTGCGATAAGGCTGCGGCTGGAGTACATACCAGAGATGATATCGATATGTGTACTAGTGTTGGTGAGCAGCTGACCGACTTGAAGCTCCAGACTCGACCTCCCGGTAGCATTCTTGACTTGGTTGTGCCATGCTAGCTGCAAGATTGCCATGCTCTAATTACCCTCGGCAAAAGATTACTCTGCAGAGGTCGATGCATACTGAAACCGTCGAGAAAATCAAACCAGATAGCACTGGCCCGGGGGGGGGGGGCTTGCAATTCCCGATAATCTGGATATTTGGCGACCAGGAAGACCAAGACTGGATTTCACGCTGATTTTTGGCTTTACCCAGGGATCTGACGCAGATGCATGCGATTAGTACTGGCGAGTCAGAGTGTACTGGCCATTGGTCGACACTGGGAGTGGTCGAAGTGAGAGTGCGCACCGGCGCGCGGCGGCATGAGCGAAATTCGCGAACACCCTCGCGGCCACGGTGCTCCGGATATTAGGCGCTCTATGCTTAGCCACAACGTCGGTGCAGCGTGCCCAACATTGCAAGCGCCCTCTCTCACTCCGACCACTACCACCGTACGCGTTGCTCGCTCGCGCGCATCGGGGACCTCGCACATTGCTTGTGACCTTGGATGTTCTTATTTCGGTGAGTAGGTTAAGCAGTGTCGTAAGCGCGAGAAGCGGACCATGCGTATAACATGCTGGAATCGGCCCACGCCGACCGCGTGCTGCACGTTAGGTTCTGCGCATATAACCTGCCCATTCTTGACTGACACTTCCAACCAGGAGTTGACATGAACGCCACAGCATCCACCTCGGCGATGCCAGCGAACAGCGAAGAGGACGTGTTTCTCCACGTTACGGAAAGGCTGATTCGCATCGGTGCCGTTCCCGTCCCACTCTACCTCCAGGAGCCCGCTCTCGCTGCCCTATCACGGAACGCTTTCGCTGCGCCGCCCAATCAACTGAACACGGCCCCAGCCCCCGCCGCTGAGCCTACCATCACACGAGCGGTGGCGCGTTTGCATCAGGCGTGCCAGCATACTTTCGGGAGCACGGAGGCCCTGAGATACGAGTTCGAGGAGGACGCAGCGACCTTCGGTGAGTGCCACACTTGTGATGGTTGTTTCCGCGCCTCACGTTGCCTAGGGAAACGCTGCAAGCTCACGATTACACGACCGAACGGCACTTCGCGCGTATACCACTCTCCCACTGCGCACCAGCGCAAGTACGATGCGAAGGCGCACGTGTCCACAGTCGCGCTCGAGAACGGTGCAATCGACTTCATCATCTCTGGTGAGGGCACGGGCACGCCGGAAGCAGAGCAACCGCCACCGCCACCTCAGCCAGAGGTCGAATATGTAGCCGAGATGGATGAATCTGTCAAGTCCATAGAACAGACTTGTCTCAGTCGAACATCTGGTCGTATCAAGCCGTTCTGGTTACTCATCAGTGAACCCAAGTTCGGACGAAGTACGTATACCCTAGTATGTGCGCATACACCCACAATTCTGACTCTTCGCTGCGATGTTCAGCACAGGGTTGCGCTCTGCGTATACGGTTTGGCCCCCGCAACTCAAGGGTATATTCCGTCAATACGATTTACAACAGCGCCGCGGAGGCGAAGAAGGCGTGCGCGGAAGTTGCTCTCGCTGACGGCGTCCTGGACTACATCACGACGTGGTCATCCTCTAGTTCAGACATGGTCGTCGACGAGCCAGGCTCGGAATTCCCCAACTCCTCCATAGGGCTCCAACAGTTCTTCGATGCTCTTCCACAACCATTCCCCGAGCAAGTGGCGGGGAAGACTGCTCTGGACATCAACGGGCCTGCCTGGCTCAATACCACCATCCAGTCTGCGCGTGGAGGGAAGATCGTTCCCAACTTCGTGTGGACTGTCGACACCAGGCTTGGCTGTGAGTTTCAGGCGCGCACGTCATGTATCATAATTGCTAACGACTGTACAGATCATGGATGTCTTCTGCGTCTTGAGCGACCCGGTGAAGTCAAGTCATATCTCGTTGATGCTCGGTTCTCTAAGCGCGCGGAGGCCAAGGCGGCCGTGTGTTTGCTTGCGATGTCGGAGGGCGTCGGCGACTATATCCGCAGCGTTGCGAAGGCCATCGAAGACAGGCTGCCGCCCTCGTTACGGAAGCAAGCCGCCGAAGTCCTTACTCCTTTGCTAAACGGCGAGTATCGTAAGGCTCACGGGCCAGGCATGCAACCGCATATCGAATACGAAATGGACCTAGATGGTCAGTCGTTCCCTTGTCCTTACGTGTGCGGGTCACTGAGCGATGTACAGCGTGTGGAGCCACGATGATCGTCGAACTATGTCCGTCGCCGACACCTGAGCAGGTGCGGAAGTACACCGTCCCTGCTGAGTATCGTAATCGCAACGATGCGAAGCTTGCTGTGATCGCGCGCGCCGTCGAGGAAGGGGTCATCGAGTTTCTTCGCTACAAGGGCAGACCTCCGCCCCCCGGCTATATCCCGTACTACGCGCAGCAGCAGGATAACCAGTTCGCGAACCGGAAGCGAAAACACTGGGAAGGTGGCGGCACCGGTGGCGAGTGGGGGGCCGGTCCAAGTGAGGGGGGCTGGCAGAACTTCAAGAAGCCCCGTATCAACGGGGGCTACAACAATCACCAAGGTATGCAAGGCGGTGGGTTCATCCCGCAGGGGCAGGGAAACCAGAACCAGAGGCCAATGTGGAACGGGCAGAAGAAGTTCGCAAACAATATGTCCTGGTCGAGACCCAACGCTCCTGGTCCGGGCCAATTTGGCAACGCGGCGGGCCCCATGCACCCTGTCGGCCACTTTCAGCCTGGGCCTAGGAACGTCGGCGTTGGCGTACCACCTGCGCCGCCTGCCGCCCGCATGCCGTATCCGGCGGTGGGCGGCGGTGGCCCCATGCCTCCTCAGCCTGCTCCATATGGGTATCCTGTAGGCGGTATACCTTCCACGCCAGCTCCGTTCTATGGTCAGGCACACCCGCAGGCACAGTTCCCGGGTGCGCCGATGCAAGTTCCTCAGTATGGCGCGCCGAATGGGATGTATGCTGGGTACTATCCTCCTCAACCGCAACCGCCGGTCACGAGTGTTCCGGCGCCCATGCCTTATCAGCAACAGCAGCAGCAATATCCGTACGGTGCTACTTATACCTCCTTTCCCGGCCAAGGCCAGGTCTCGGGGTATCAGTCGTACTCGTCCGCCCCCGTGCAGTACCCGACTCCTGCGGCACAACCTGTCTACTATCCTCAAACCGGTGTCCCTATGCCCGCATCTGCTCCTACGCCCCCTGTTCCGCCTATGTCTGCCTACTACCCTGGCGCGTCGGGTATTCCGGCGGCGAACAACACGGTGGTTGCTGCGGCGAACACCGCGCATGCACCATACCAATCACCGCACGCGCTTCAGCTACCCACTCAGCCTACTCCTCCTGCTCGACCGACTCCTCCTGTTCAGCCCACTCCCCCTGCACCTGTGCTGCCTGTGCCTCCTGTTGTGCAACCGCCGCCGCCTCCGGCTGTCCCTGTGCCTCCAGCAACACAGCCCCCGCCCCCACCTCCGCCGACTCAACCTCCTCCACCTCCTCCACAACCGGCCCCACCATCCGTTGCCCCACCTCCGCCACCTCCACTCCCACCGTCTGCCTCTCCTCCGAACCCCCCGACCAACAACGGTCCCCTCTCGAAGAGTCAGGTCAAGTCACAGTCCACGCCTCCTGTTCCCAAACCATCCAATTCTGCGCCCCCGTCGCAAAACGGGAAGTCTAAGAAGACAACTAAGGTCACCATCGCTGTTGAGTCTAAGCCCAAGACGAGCGTCACAGCGCTTTACGGTACGTGGTTCTAACGTTTGCGTTTTGCTCGCTGCGTCTCACAGAGTGCGTGCGCTATAGATCATTGTCGGAACGCCGGCATGCCCACTCCTCAGTTCTGCCACGAGATACTGAAGGGCGAGCAGGCCGGCGAGCCGCAGCATAAGGTGTGGGTGATCATCGGGAAGATGAAGTTCGAGCTGCCCATCACGTTCGCGAGCTTGAGTCAAGGCCAGGAGAAGGTCGCGAAGAAGGTGCTCGACCAGTTCCGCCAGACGTCGGCGGGGAAGGCGGCCAAGTCGTGACGCTGGCTCGTGCTCGTCCGCTCCCGCGTCGCCTCGTGCCTCTATGCATGGTATCCGTATCTCTCTCCTTCGTTCATGGTCTTTGGTCCGGTCCTATCTTAGCGCTTCCTGAGGGGGTTTCCTGCAGTGCCTCTTAATGCTTTCTTGTATGCCGCATGCTTTCGAGTCGTTCATGAATCCAATAATAGACCGCTATCTAGTACTATACACTTTCCGCACTGTCTGGTGACGCGGGCCCTCAGCGCGCTGATAGCACGCATCTGCGGGCTGTTGGCGATTCGCTGCAGGGAACGATTGAACCATACGTAACAATGTCGCCTGCTTCGCTGCTGCTGTCAGGGTGGACTCCTCTACCCGGATTCCAGGACTGTTTTCATGGAGGTATCTTAGCAGATATCTGCATGGCAACTCAGTGAGGGCGTCCACAAGCGAAAGACTCGGATGTGCGCGTGTGTCGCTCGACGCAGCGTCGATGCGCAGTTTGCGCAGGTAAACGCATCGACAATAGTGGCATACTTCTTTCACGGGTGCGTTATCCTCATGCACCTCCTGGACGGCGGAGGCTTGGTTTAATGAGGCCAAAGAAGCTTCCGTTTGCGCTGCGATCTTAGGGCAGGAAATCTCCGCTCCCTGCAGGGAGTGGCGGCCTTCCTGTCTATGACGTCCGCATGCTGCGGTAGGGTCAATGTCGTCGGCCCCATTGCCCCATTACCTCAATATGACTTGCAAGGTGGCACAATGATCCTACGTTGTACCTAATCCTAATACGGCCCGTGATTGACGTCCTGAGTTCCCCGCGAAGAGGACGACGTACCATCAAGTCGATCCTGAGAAAATGTGCAGTCGGTTTGCTGCAAGCAATCTAACGACGAATATATGGTATGTCTCCTGCCGTTATGATTCGAGCTCTTCCATCCGGCATTATCGGGACGGCGGGGTACGACCCTGCAAACCGCTTGGTGCATGGACCTACTCCCGCCTCCTCGACGTCTCCGACACCAAAGTCAACAGTGGAATGATCAAACAACCCCATGGATCAACGCTCAGGAGCTCGGGCGGAGAGATCGTATGTATAGTTGCTATGACTTGTGTATCCTTGTCGGCAATGTACCGCCATATCATACTCTCACGTTCTGCTCCTCGGCCCTTATTATTCGCTCGCGATCCACCCAGACGTGAAACGCGCCTGCATAGGACCAGTAGCTATATTCTCCAGCGCCTATGGTTATCGGCACTAGTTCGATCGCGCCAAACTCGATAGCACTCGCCCAGCACTCGGACACCGTCCTCGCCTGGTCTCGCGACATCGCGACATCGCGGCGCGCGCCACCCGTTTCGGGAAAAGTATCGAGTGCACCCGGCGAGTGCGATCTTCCGAGTTGCGCTCACTTGACCACCAATTTCTCGCGCTGTCGCGACACTGACCATGTAAGGGGCACGATTGCGTGATCCGGGAGCACGCCATGCTCGCTCGCGCCGCGGGCGCTGCGGGACTTATAGCAGCTGCTCATCGCGGCAAGCCCGACACACATTCTGTTTTCACCCCCGCCCATTGTCGCCCATGTCTGCCGAACGTTTCTACAAGTGAGCAAGCGCGATCGCGGGCACTGGAGGGACGCGAGAGCACTGTACTCACATTTGGCCGGTCCGGTCTATAGGGCGCCTGAGTTCGAGACTCTCCAGCTCCATGCTGGCCAAGAGCCCGATTCTGCTACGAACGCGCGGGCACCGCCGATCTACGCGACCACCAGTTTCGTGTTCAACGACTCGCAGCACGGTGCCGATCTGTTTGGATTGAGGTTAGTGATTTCCGTGCTTTACCCGAGAATGTCGGAGTACTCACGATCTTTTGTAAAGGGCATTGGGAAACATCTACTCGCGTATCGGCAACCCGACCGTGGTACGTAGCTGGTATACTACAGAGCCGCAAATACCGATGTGTAACTGATTTTTTCTCCAGGATGTCTTCGAAAAGCGCATCGCCGCGTTGGAAGGCGGAGCCGCCGCCGTTGCTGCTTCCAGCGGTCAGTCCGCGCAGTTCATGGCAATCGCAGCCATTGCCAAGGCTGGCGACAACATTATCTCTACGTGAGTACTTTGATATAATTCTGGGCACAATGTAACTGCACTTACCCTTGAGTTATTTAGATCATATCTGTACGGCGGAGTAAGCATGAATATATGTCCTATGGGAAGAGTATCCCTCTGACTTTCATTACTGGACAGACGTACAACCAGTTCAAAGGTAGATCCGATCAACCTACAGCTTAGGTCGGTTTTGCTAACTTTTCACAGTCTTTTTGAAGCGTTTCGGCATCGCCGTGAAGTTCGTCAACAGCGACGACCCCGCGGATTTCGCCGCTGCCATCGACGATAAGACGAAGGCTATCTACGTCGAGAGCATCGGAAACCCTAAGTACAACGTCGCTCCTCTCCCTGAGCTCTCGAAGGTATACACATAAACATACCGCCTCCGCGCTTACACCTCTGAATGATCTGTGATACAGGTCGCACATGATCATGGTGTTCCATTGATCGTCGACAACACGTTCGGCATGGGAGGTGAGCGAAGGATAGCCGCGATTTGCAAGGTACATTGGCTAACTTGCAATAGGATATCTCGTCCGCCCCATTGAGCACGGCGCGGATATAGTCGTGCACAGTGCAACGAAGTGGATCGGCGGCCACGGAACGACTATCGGCGGTGTTGTTATCGACAGTGGTATGTTTCTGCTCTGTCATACGTGCGACGTCTTCCATAATGAGCGTTTGTCGTCCCATAGGCAAGTTCGACTGGGCGAAGTCAGGCCGTTTCCCCGACTTCACCGAGCCCTCTGAGGGCTACCACGGGCTCAAGTTCAGCGAGACGTTCGGCGCAGTCGCGTTCGCAGTCAAGACCCGCGTCGAGGTCTTGCGCGACCTCGGGTCCGCGCTGAACCCCTTCGGCGCCTTCCTCCTCCTCCAGGGCCTCGAGACGCTCAGCCTGCGCGCACAGCGGCACTCGGACAACGCGCTCCTCCTCGCGCAGTGGCTCGAGCAGCACGACAAGGTCTCGTGGGTGTCATACCTCGGCCTCGAGTCGCACGCGTACCACAAGGAGGGCCTGCGACTGCTCCGCCCCGGGGCGTTCGGCGGCATGCTCAGCTTTGGGGTCAAGGGCGACGCGAAGATCGGCAGCCAGGTCGTGGACAGGCTACGACTCGCGAGCAACCTGGCGAACGTCGGCGACGCGAAGACGCTCGTCATCCACCCGGCGTCGACGACGCACCAGCAACTCACGGACGAGGAGCAGCTCGCGTCGGGCGTGACGCCCGATCTCATCCGGGTGCGTACCTCTGCCATGGTCTTGATGCGCATGTCGGCTTACTTGTTGCTTGTAGGTGTCGGTTGGCATCGAAAACATTGCAGATATTATTGCCGACTTCGAGAACGCGCTGAAGGCGGTGCCCTGAGGGAAGGTTGTGTGTTGATAGGAAGGCGAGAATGTAAACATGTATGTGTAATATACCTTTCGCACTATGAAGCCTACTGGGGCCCCATCGAACGTCTTGTGGGATACTGCCGTAGCGTGCTGAGTCTCGGGGGAGTCGCCCCGCCCGAAGAGGTTAACTGAAGTGGCAGAAGCGCCCAAGTCGTCTCTTGACCTGCAACCACCACGACGGTGGCGACACTACTTATACTTTCACATCTCCGCAGGCTGCTAGGGATGGACATTGGTCGGGCTCTGTGGCTGGTCCTTCGTCTTCTCTGTTCACGGTCTGAATAAACGTCCCACGTAGCCGCGCTCGTGGCAAAGGATTGGCAATCCTTCTACCTTCTTTCACCCAGGGCCTGAGCGCTGAGCGGTTGCGTACCTTGCCACATATTCCGGTTATTTGGTGTGCGGTTGCCGCAACGAATCACATACCTCTACCGGCGCAATGAGGACATATAAAGGTGAGCAGTATCGGCGACTGTCTTTATCTCCGCACGTGTATTGACGACGTTGGAAGGTGCCCCGGGTATGTACGCGTAATAGTATGGCGCCCTTGCTCCTTCAAAGGTAGTGCCAAGCGAGCTATTGAACCTCCGGCTCTATCCAACCCACCCCTCTGTGAACTAGATGCGCTAACATTAGCCTGCGCTCTCAGACTACCCGCTTCCAACCATGGATAATGTGTGCTCGCGAGCTCCGCTGTCAGGCTCAGGTGGTCTCACTGACGCCTGAGGGTGCATTATCAAGAAACGCTCGTTCGTCGGCGGACTCGGAGAACGCGCCCACCGGATAACAGGGCTCCCGAACGGAAGCCCTTACGGGATCAGGGTCAAGTGAGTTTGCGCTCTGCGCCGCCTACCTCATAGCTCACGATAGCCACGTTTTGGGGATGCTCTCCAGCAAAAATCAATGGAGAACGGCGAGGTTCGAACGGATCGCTCATTAGTCTACAGAAGCCGGTCAAACTGCGCCTTGTCTCGTAAGAGTCGGCAAGGATGCGGTGACTCGCCTACCGACGCACCACACTTGTGAGAGAACCTTGTTGTTGTCTACATGCTATCGGGTCGGCCTTGTACGTATCCTGTGGGATACGCCGCCCGGCATGGAATCCCGTGAATGGCACTGGAGTACTTCCACGTAAGTGTACAGAGCGGCGCCCGGGTGGCTTTAAGTAGCAGCTGCAGCGGTAGCATCTCCCTATCCCCAGACTCTCCCATACCCCATCCTTGGACGCATCGAAATCATGATTCCCCCGAAGCCCGTGAACAACTTCTACAGGTACGCTCGCCGCGCATATAACCACACCTCATGTGCTGAGCTTCGATCACCAGGGAGCCCGACTTCGACACCATCCAGCTACATGCGGGGTACGAGCCCGACATCGCGACCAACGCACGCGCGCCCCCGATCTATGCCAGCACCAGCTTTGTGTTCAACGACTCGAAGGTTTGCTCTTCACGGGGACCACTACCCTCCCGATGCTGACCCCCTCCCGTAGCATGGCGCAGACCTTTTCGGGCTGAGGTTAGCTCATAGCTCTCCATCGTTGTCTATCTCGCTGACGTATTAAACGCGGACAGGACAACGGGCAATATCTATGGTCGCATGGGAAACCCCACCGTCGTGAGTACGTTTTGGAAAACTTGTATACAATCATCCTTCTCACCGGCTGTGTTAGGGCGTCTTTGAGAGGCGGATGGCCGCGCTCGAGGGCGGGGTCGCCGCCGTCGCTACGGCGAGTGGCCACGCTGCGCAGTTCATGGCCATCTCTTGTATCGCTGGGGCCGGCGACAATCTTGTAACTTCGTGAGTCGTCGGGCATACTATATGCATACTGTCAGATTAACGTTGCTGTGGGTAGATCGTACTTGTATGGCGGGGTAAGCTTCTCACCACATCAAAACGAGGGCAACACGTCTGACTAAACATAACCATCAGACCTATAACCAGTTCAAGGGTGAGGCATCTACCAACCATCAGTACCCCCATGCATTTACACGTTGCTGACGTCTTATTCAGTGTTCATGAAGAAGTTTAACATCACCATGAAGTTTGTGCAGAGCGAGGACCCGCGCGACTTTGCCGCGGCCATCGACGAAAAGACGAAGGGCATCTATGTCGAGAGCATCGGCAACCCCAAGAACACTGTCGCTCCCTTGCCCGAGCTTGCCAAGGTATGCCGTCGCCATGTCACCTGCTGTCGAAGCATGTGTGCTAATTTCGGTATAGGTCGCCCACGACCACGGCATCCCTCTCCTAGTAGACAATACTTTTGGCATGGGAGGCATGTTACCAATGCTAAACGTGTTGACATGAGACCACTAACGCTGAAGCTGCCAGGGTATCTCGTCCGCCCCATCGAGCTCGGGGCAGACATCGTGACGCACAGCGCAACAAAGTGGATCGGCGGGCACGGCACCGTCCTCGGCGGAGTCGTGATCGACGGCGGTGCGTCCTTATCCTATGGGACCCATTGACATTCACCCTGTACTAAGCGCGTCCCTGCAGGCAAATTCGACTGGGCTAAGTCGGGCAAATTCCCGGACTTCACCGAGCCCGCAGAGGGCTACCACGGGATGCGCTTCGTCGAGACGTTCGGCGACGCCGTGTTCGCGGTGAAGTGCCGCCTAGACGTGCAGCGCGATCTCGGGCCCTGCATGGACCCCTTCCCCGCGTTCCTGCTCCTCATGGGCATCGAGACACTCAGCCTCCGCGCACAGCGGCACTCGGACAACGCGCTCGCGCTCGCACAGTACGTCCGCGTCCTCTTCCTCGCGTTTTCAGAGTATAATCAATGCATCGCGGGCAGATGGCTCTCGAAGCACCCGAAGGTCGCGTGGGTGTCCTACCTCGGGCTGCCGTCGCACCCGTCGCACAAGGAGGCACTGCGGCTGCTCGCGCGCAAAAATGCGTTTGGAGGTATGCTCAACTTCGGCATCAAGGGCGATGGGAAGGTCGGCAGCGCGGTCGTCGACGCGCTGAGGCTCGCGAGCAACCTCGCCAACGTCGGTGCGTGCACGCTGTCGCGATGGGTGGTGTTCAGGGCGCGGATAACTGATATAGCCTGGTGCACGCAGGTGATGCGAAGACGCTCGTCATCCACTCGGCATCGACCACGCACCAGCAGTTGACCGCGGAGGAGCAAATCGCGTCGGGGGTCACCCCCGACTTGATTCGGGTGAGTCGGCATGCGTCGCGAGTGAAACTTTTGATGTTGAACCCTTGTGGCATAGGTCTCTGTCGGTATCGAGAGTATCGACGACATCATCGCTGACTTCGAGAACGCGTTGAAGATGGTGCCCTGAACGAGCTCTCGAGGAATTGAATATTGGAGGGTTTCGACAGTCCCATAGAGTGCGAAGACATGTATTACATACATATGCTGAAAACGTGTACTATCGTATGGCTAGCAACTGTTGATGCACATTTCTGCACAGCGCCACCAAGAGAATTATGATGACGGGATAGATGCCTTGCTCTCAGAAGTAAAGTCAAACACTTCGCAAATCGCCTGTTCGCGTTCGAAGGCCGCGTCGTATGCTGAGAGGAGGCGTGATAAGGGGCTATATGTATACAGGAGATACAATATGAACACTGTTCTAAGAGAATTGCAGCGGGGATAGACGTCCATAGGAGTACTAGTAGCGAAACCCAGGCAAGGTAGTACTTATAGTAGGGCCGGAAACGAGCATCAGGCATCGGGATGGACAGCGAGTGAAAGCTGCGGGAGCGTGAAAAGATACTTGAAAGGAGACTAGGTGCCGGGGTATGCAGCCAACTGGGCGGGATTCTCAAGAACACCGCGTCCACGTCGGCGGCCCTCAACAAGTGGCGTCGTGGCGAGGAGGGGTCCGCGGTGCCAAGGAGCCGTAGTCGCGCTGATAACACGAGAAGGCAGGCCCGCAAGTCTGCTCTATCCGACGGCGCTTGACAGTGCTTGCGGCCGCTCCTACAGGGGGGTCCACAGGGTGCACTACCTCGAACGTGTCGGGCGCGTTATCGCCGTCGACACGGTCCGCCACCCAGCCCTCCGAGTACATCACCTCGTGAAGCGCCGTCTGTATATGACTATGCGTCGCAACCTTGAGTGCGGCGGCCTCGGTCTTCGCTTCCAGCTTCTTCGGCACATTTTCCTTTGTCTTGACGAATTGGGGCGGTAATGAGCCGAGGCGAGCATTGCTGTACTTGTCTACGGGGGCGCGGCGAAGAGCTATAAGGGGTGCAGGTTCCGGCTTCTTGGGCTGTATGAAAAGCAGCTGAGAAGGGTTCTTCTGGCTCTCTGCGTAGTCCTGGACCGCGTAATGCGCGTTAAACCAGACAAGGGCTGTGTACAGGAAATCGTTCAACGGCTCCGACGTGAATCTCAAGACTTTGCCTCCTGAAGGCCCCGTCGTGAGCTCCGTGAGGCCCTTCATCGTGTGCTTCTTCTTTGTGCCGCATTCGTACTTGTTATCTTCAACTGTGTAGGGGTCGAAGAAGGCTTCAATGAAAGCGTCGACGTTCTTGCAGTTTGAACGCGTGTACCGGATGGCGTTGTAGAGGAGTACGTGGAAGAAGGATTCGAGTTCGTCGGACGTCTCGACCACCTTCGTGCTCTTCGACAAGACGGCAACGGACATGTATTGCCAGGTTCCCTGTTGCACGAAAATGATCAGTCACATATGACGTACTGGCTATTTCAAAGACTCACAGTTCGCTCAGGCTGCCGAGCACGAAGTTGTCCACTCTCGTGTCGCAGCGGCTTCGATAGCTCCCAGTCGGTGAGGAGACCGCTCCAGTTCAATCCTTTCGTACCCGTCTCGACATCATGTACAACCTTGGGAAATATCAGAATGTTGCCGCTGCTGATGTCGCAGTGAATGATGTCCGCCTTCTCGACGGCCTCTTGGTGCGCTGCAAAAAGAACATGAGCAACTTGACAGCAGAACAGTAGTTCGCGGCGACGTACCTACAACAGTGTCGAGGATGATCGACACAAGCTGACGGCTATTCTGAAAATCCTTGAGCGGCAATGCGACCTCCTCTACCACGAGTCGGTAGTGGGCGTGTAGGCGGAGTGGACACTCCTCGCTACGCTTCGGGTTCTTGCCGTCGAGGTTTGGATCAGAAGGCGACAACGTATCATCTGTGGCATCATTGGCCTCGTCCCGGGAGCGTTTATGGCTCCGCGATGTCGAGGGCTGGGGCGTCGCGAGTGTTTGTGAAGACGACGCAACAGTTGCCGGGGTAGGGGTTTCGTCGGTAGCACTTGCACCGGAGTCATCATTCTTCCCCCAATAGTCAGGCGTCTTCGTGGTTTGTCCGAGGATGTCACCATGGCAAACGAGAGTCGGGACGTTATCCACGCCCACCATGTTGAGCTTCTTCAGGGTGATGCCCTCCTTGTCGACCAGCTTGTAGTCAGCACGCCACGCGTCCTTAAGCCACACAAATCGGCCGCTTTCGTGATGGAAAGCAACATATCCCCGTGTACCCCGACCCGCCATGCCAGGCGCGTGAAAGATAGGCCTTCCGACAAAGAAGCTGTGAGTTTCGCCACTGTCCGTGTCTTTGACCTCGAGGCGATACCGAGGCCATTCGGGGTGCAGTGACCTGCGGAACATGTCGCGGACGTAGCGGTAGACGGGCGCATCGTCCAGCATGTCGTCATCGAGCTTACGCTCCATGTGGTCGGCATCCGTCTCGACGGGTAGTGCGATCGTGTTCATGCGAAGATAGTCGGGATCCGTCCGGTCGATGCGAATGGCGCTCGGGTCATAGCCAAGCTGCTCTTCGTTGAGTTGCGACATGCGCCACAGCATCTTGCAGAGGAGGTCAGGTTGCTCGAAATAGTCCGCCGCTCGCGTGACGATAGTGCCAGATCGGTCCCAGCGGAGGAAGCGGAAGCGACGCCCGATGATGAGCAGCATATAGAGTGCGGTGCGATGTTGGTATCGGAAGATTTGTTCGGCATAATGGATGATCTGGCCGCGGACCTTCTTGCGCGATATGGCGTCAGCGTCGACCTTGCCGTCGACGCGATCATCGAATGGGTCGAGACTTGTTTTGTGAGACTTGAATTCGACGGCGATGACCTGGTCCGCCCAATGAGGACG